>JANAVB010012198.1:21923397-22112008 GCA_029216955.1 Iris pallida
AATAGCCTACCTAATCACTTTTAAACCCTACTAATTAGTTTGGGTTGCATCGTCCTGGTTATGACGAGAAGTTTAGTTAAAAATTAGTAAAAGCCACAAAACTTTGTGATAGTCCCAATGGCCAAAACCCCTATTTTGGAAGGGAGATCCTGAACAGGATATCAGGAATTTCAAAAAACTAATTAAAGACACTTGTAGACAACATATAGGGCTTTAAAACCCATTTTATAGAATTGAATCTCGTCTACTGTACATCAAGAAATCGATCTCCCAAAACTTACAAAAATTGTTTTCAAAACTGTCGAATTTAGAAAAAAATTCCGATATGGCATGTGCCTCGACAAACCTGGCGACGTAGTCACAACCCATGTATGGATGTTTTTGACGTGTGGTTTTCGACGAAACTCGATTTCGTTGTACATGTGCGACAAAATCGAAGCTTATCCGTCGAGATATCCCGTATCGACCCCTTTGCAAACTAGTCCACAACTTTGTGCATATTCGTCAACCCGAGTTGAAACGTGCGCAACAGGACCATATCTTTTTTTGGTCATGTATGTCAAGTTTGGTGCTATTCTGAGAAGGTCGACCGAAACGCTATTTTGGCGGGCACGCGACCTGATCCAACGGGCAAATTTGTATACGGCCCACCGAAATCTAACTTTGGACATACGGTTGGATTCATATCATTAAACTGGTTCTTTAGACATATAGTTTTATGACTTTAGAGATCGTAGGTACTGACACTCTTTTCGATGCAAAGTGGGTCCAACGGCTGACATCATTTTGACCCAAAATTATAATTTTGCCCCTGTGTCCAGAATTGGACTTTTGGGTAGTTATTCTTAGACATTTTTTATATCAAACTCGTTGGTGATGTCTATTTCAGCATCCAGAGACTGTTGTGCGAGTTAGACTTTCGTGGCTCAATGAGTGTTGGGTATTATCAGTTTTACCAGCAAAGGACCCCAGGCAAGTACATATACCGATTGCTTTCGATTCTTAATAGTTTTTCCATTACATATTATATATATGGTCTCCTACTTATTGATATGTTGTCACACGGATTAGTATCATGGATCTCTACATACTATATTTCTTGATTATCATGCATTACCGTGTTCGTGACTTGTTCGAGTCCATGAGTACTAGTCGGGAGGGAGAATATCTTAGTAGACATATGAACGACCCAGAACTATCTTTCGTGTCTTTCGTGGAGAATACCAGCCCCACAATACACGTGCGGGGTGACGAATTTACCCCCTAGCCATTCACATATTGAATACGATATTTCAATACACGTAGATAGTTGTCATTTACTTGTCTCTCCTTGTCTTCTACATCACTTGCCATGTCACCTTATATACATGCTTCTCTTCTATTTGATATATCCTGTTGTAGAGTAACTGCTTCATTCTAGCTATGTCATGATATCAGTTTACTTACTAAATTATCTCACATATGCTATTATCAAGTATTATAAATTCTATTATGTTTTGAATAACCTATCGGTCTGTGTATTTATTCCATTCCTGACTGGAAACCAACATTTTTAGGTTAGTTGTGACGACTTTTAGCATTGGGGAGGCACGGGTGTAATTACAGGCCAAAACCTAGAGATTAGTTAGATAGATGTGTTGTAGTAATTTTTGTAAGAACATTGTACTTTTCTTTTTAAAATGTAAAGCTTGTGAAATTTGTAAATTAATTAGTTTTGTGAATGAGCAATAAAGTTATTATTTATGTGATTTTGAGCATTGTAGCTAGACATCGTTCTACCGCCGATAATGCGACATAGGCTGGCTTGGATATGCACTCGCATCCCAAAAAGCGGTTACAGGTCGTGACAATAATGGCTTTATGAGCCATATTAGAGTGGGAGGAGCCACACGTCCTGTTATGCTGGAAGAGCCGTAGGTAGTGCTGTGGGCTTCGCGTAGGAGCTGCGTTCTTGCTGGTCAATAGCTGCTTCATTAGATATGTCTGACTAGGAAGTGGCTCACTCTGACAAGGATATGATTCGCTCAGATACTGCTACACTTTTGGGGTCTGTGCGCTTCTGAAGACCACGCACATTTGAAGACCGCATATTTTATAGGCTGTGCTTTTAGGTTTTACTCTTTATATGTAACCAAGAAGAGTCTGTAATAGATCTTTTGTAAACTTGATTTTAATAAAGAACTTTCCATTATGCACTGTCTGAGTTTTGAAGCGCACAAAAATTTATGGGTCTCCTGCTCTTTTGACGTCTTCTGCGCTTTTTCATGCTTCTACAAGACCCCCTTCAAGTTTTCAAACTTGAACAAGTTTGGAACACTTTGAACTGAAGCATGAAATAACATGTGTCATTGGGAATATACAGTAGGTAGATGATGGGCTGACATCATGCTTACCCGTCAGTATTAATGTCTTTGAGCCATCGTTTCATTAAAAACAATGATGACGACTCCTCGTTTTGAGGAAAAAGATTTATCATGATCTCGTTCATCACCACACCATTGGAAGCATTTTTTCAAATACGAAGGGACTTTTTTTGTCTTCATCTGCTGACGTGGTTTTACCCTATAAGTAGGGATTATGCCCGGAGAGAGGAAATCCTTTCTGCCATCTGTGTTCTCCTCCAACGAAGCCTTTCTTCTCAGAGTTTTCTTCTTCCTCTCCTAGTCTTCTCGCCATGGCTCCCAAGAAGTCGAGAGTCCCCAAGGCTTCCAAGGCGGCTGTAGCGAGCACGAGAAAGGCCAGAAAAAAGCGGCCGACGTAGGACGCCGTCGACGACTCTCCAGTCGTTAGCTGCTGAAGTGTACGGAGACATGCGGTCACCTATTGCAAGTAGGTGTTCAAAGAACAATGACACCCTAATTTGCTGATGCACATGAGTGTTCACTCCTCAGAGTAGCACCTCGAAGATGTGCTAAAGCTTTTTTTCGGTGATGCGCATGGGCATCACTCTTCGGAGTAGCAGTCCCGAAGATGTGCTGAAGCTCCCTCTGTCGATGCGCATGGTCATTACTTTTAGGAAGTAACGACTATAAAATGTGCTGAGGTTTTTGCTGACGCGCAGAGTCACGAACAGTGTTTGCGTGTAGTGCCACTTACGTAGTGCCTGCGCCGTACAACTTACGTAGTGCCTGGTACGGATGCTTGCTTGTTGACACGCAGTGTAACTTACATAGTGCCTGAGCGAATGCCTGCTTGCTGACACGTAGTGCAACTTATGTAGTGCTTGCGTGGATGCATGCTTGCTGACATGTAGTGCAACTTACGTAGTTCCTGCGTGGATGCCTGCTTGCTAATTTGTAGTACCACTAAACTGAGCCTGCATATTTTGTTTGCAAAAGATGCTTGTTTTTCTGACTCCTTTTTGGTTCATGTGCAGTTTCCATGGCTATGCCTCTTTTTGACGAGGTCCTTTTTGACTCATCAGTCTGTGCACTCAGCATAAATGTCGATGAGGTGCTTGTCAATCCTGCTAAGAAGTTGATCGTCCAAGGCCAACCGAAAGAGCGACTGGCTATGATATAGGATCAACAGCATCCCTACGTTCGTCGTATGATAGACCAAGGCAAGTTGTCTCTCCCCGCTGATGCCGTCGAGATGCTAAAGCCTTGATTCCTCTTTGGTGATCTGCTGATTTTGAAAGAGACCGATCTCCTAAAGATAAAGGAGGATTGGTATTTTGAGAACGACAGTCTCTCTTTGTATGTTCCGTTAGTTGATCGACACCTTCCAATCTCGATTTTCTTTTGCTTCGCCGAGAAACAGTACATGAAATGGGTTTTAAGCCCCTGAGCAAGGCTGTCTAATGACAGATCTTTTCAGGTGGACAAGCATTTTAAGAGAAAGGATACTTTCAAGAGTGTACTTGATGGTCCATCGTATACTTTGTGTGTGTTGTTCCCTGGTCATCTGCTCAGTAATTTTACCATGGATGTACATCTGTTTGGGGCTTCTCTTTTCGCCAATAGGCTTCTAGCGACGGGATGCACGTCTCCGAAAAGTGCCTTCCGGGTCGAAGGCTGGATCAATCCTAAGACTGAGTGGCACAAATTAACCCAATGGGTATTGGGTAGGTTCAAGACAGAGCTGAAAGGTACCGACTTGCATCGTGCCATCAGGGCCACCGAACATGGTATAGAGATCAATCAGCCCATGTTCACGGCTTTGCTAGAGATATATATTCACCAAACTAGAACTTTCTATACTCCGTGCGGAGAGTTAGGGTTGGCCCTCCATGAGATGTACGCTATCTCGAAGCTGCCCTGGGAGAAGAACCGTATGAAGAATATACTCCTAGCAAATAGGAGTTTTTAGGGCTATAGAACAAGTATCCTAAAACGGTTGCAGTGTACAAAGAACTGCTTTACCATCATCAAGTGTGTCTACGTCAGGACTCGACGAAGACTCATCCCCACATTATGGCTTGGAAGGACTATATCTTCGATAAACAACCGGCTGGAGCAGGATACGATCAACTTTACCATGCGTAAGGTGTATACCGCTGACGAGGTAGAAGCTATGATGGTCGAAGCGGGGCTATCCACTCCTTCAGTAGATGTTGAGGGAAAACCCACTTCCATCGTTCATGTCGGCTGTGAAACTAGCCTTTAAATATTCATTGGCTTTGCTCCCTGCTAAGGTATGTAATACCTTACGAGGCCTACAGGAGCTCTTGAAGAAAGTAATAAAGCATCATAGTTTCCTGGAGGCTCTGGGTCATCGCCATCAGTCTTCGAACTGATAAGACGAGGTCACCCACTTGGAATGTCCTTTCCCGGACCTTTTTGTTGAAATGCTCCAAAAATCTGAGCTTGATAGAGTTTGATACGTTGTTGAGCCAGCAAGCGCCTCTCGTCCAATGCTTCCAACTCCTGTAGCCGATGATGTTGATTGTCTTCAGTCTGTCAGCTGGTTGGTGATAGCTATCCGTAGAGACAAAATCTGGATCTCCCAGAGAAGCACCGCCTCACTCCCGTAGATAAGATGATAATTACGTATTGCCTATGGGCGTACGAACGGTGGTACGGTAAGCCCATAGACATTTGTCGAGTTTTTCATTCTAATCGCGCTTATTGGAAGATACGACTTTCTTGAGCAGCTTGACAATTGTCTTATTGAATGCTTCAGCTAGGCCATTTGCTGCAGGATTATAGGCCGTTGATGCTACATTTTGTATCCGATTCTTATCACAGAACCGATGGAATGCATGACTCACAAACTGAGGGCCATTGTCATGGATAATCCTTCGAGGAATTTTGAATCGGTAAATGATATGGTGCTGAACAAAGCTGATCATGTTTGAGGTTTTTACCTCAGCCAATGGCACTGCTTCTGCCCACTTGGAAAAGTAGTCGGTGATGGCAAGGATGAACCGGTGTCCTTTGGAGGATAGAGGGTTGATTGGCCCGATAATATCCATTCTCCATGCTTCAAATGGCCAGGCGACCACAATAGGGTGTAGGAACTCAGAAGGGTGGTGAATGAAGTTAGCATACAACTGACATACCCGGTACTTTTTTATACTCTATGGCATCTGCCATCATAGTAGGCCAGTAATAGCCCATGCAACATAGTCGATCCTGCAACTTAGGACCATGTTGATGAGCTTCATAGGTACTATCATGCGCCTCTCAAAGTGCTTCTTTTGCTTCAATATTAGATAGGACACCGAAGAAGAAGTCCGTCGTATGAACGATGATATAATATTTTGGTAGCTGTGTCATAGAAGAACCGAAGAGAGCGCCTCTTGATAGAAGTATCTTCCTTCGGGTCTTCAGGTAGAATCCCGTATACCGCATAGTCTATGAATGGAAATCGCCAGTCTCTAACATCAATATTAGTGTCCGTTTATACAGAGTAGCTCAGACACGTATGTAGGTTGTTCTTTGGGCAGACCAGCTCCCAAGCCATCACTGTGACGGAGTACTTGGTTCTGATAGGAGCTGCTAGAGAGGCACGAGTCCGACGAGGGCGTCGGCCTATAGGTTTTGCAATCAAGGTACGTATTCTATAAAGAACCCTATGAATGTGGAGATGACATCGATTGCTGTCTGATGGTAAGGGATCAGATCTTTATGGTGAACCTCATATTATCCTCGAACATGGTTGATAATCAGCTTCGAGTCGCCCTAGGCCTCGATGTAGTCGTCGCCTAACTATTTAGCGAGCTAGAGCCCGATGATGAAAGCATTATACTCAACAATATTATTGGTGCATAACTCTATGAGAGAATACGTACGGTAGATGACTAGACCGTCAGGAGTGACGAGGACTAGTCCGACCCCTGCGATAATTTTTCCTTTGGGTCCTGTTCTCGAAGAACCGTCAAAGAACATTCGTCAGACAGGATTGTTTGTGACTGTATTAGACTCTAGGACCTCGTCAGAGATACCTTCGTAGAGTCTTAATGTCTTCGGTACATGATGTGCCAACAAGAAGTCGGCCAATGCTTGACCTTTAACCGCCTTTTATGGGACGAAAACCATGTCATATGGTGTCAAAAGGATTGCCCATGTGGCTAACCATGAGTTTAGTACCCTTGGCTTAGTCATGAGAATTTTGAGGGGATTGACTCGGGAAATGACATGAATTGTCGGACCAGCCACATAATGGAGCAACTTTTGGATGCGAAGACTAGAGCGAGACACTCCTTCTCTACAGGATTATACCGATGTTCGGCACCAATCATGGTCCTGCTAAGATAGTAGATTTCATGTTCGTGGCCTTCGTTTCTCATCTGGGCTAGCAAAGCACCGAGAGAATGGTCCATGGCTCGGACGTACAGTAGAGAAGGCCTTTTCACAGCTGGTGCTACCGGTATTGGAGGACTAGTGAGGTATTTCTTAATGTCGTCGAACGCGTGCTGACATTCTTCGGTCTAGACATAAGAAACTCCTTTCTTCATCAGTTTGGTGAAGGGTTGGCATCGTCTAGAGAGATTTGCTATCAATCTTCTGATGTATGTCAAGCGTCCTTGCAGGCCCCAGAGCTCACGGAGATTCTTCAGGGGAGCCATGTCTAGAATAGCCTTGATCTTTTCAGGATCAATGCGAATACCCTTGGCTGTGACATTGAAGCCCAAGAACTTGCCGCTGGAAATCTCCAGGAAAGACTTGGTTAGGTTCATATTTAGCCGATGTGTCCGCATCAAATCGAACATCATCCTCAAGTCATCAAGATGGCTGGATTTTCTTCGGCTTTTAACGGCAATGTCATCAACATAACATTCTACCATTTTCGGGAGGTGTTTGCAGAATATGGTACTTATAGCCCGCTGGTATGTTGCTCCTGCATTATTCAAACAGAAAGGCATTACTGTATAACAGTAGATTATTTTGGAGTCCAGAATGAAGTGTGTTTTTCATCTTGGAGAACATCTTGATCTAGTTATAGCCTGAGAATCCGTCCATGAAGGACATACGTTCGAAGCCACAAGTTGTCGATCATCACGTTAGTAATCGGAATGGGAAACTCGTCTTTTGGACATGCCGACTTGAGATCCCTAAAGTGTATACAGACATGAATCTTCATGTTCTTCTTAGTGACGGGCACAATATTGGCCACCCAATTTGGGTGTTGCTCCTCGCGAATGAAGCCACTTTCTATGAGTTTTTCGACTTCCTTCTCGATAGCATCCATAATGTTAGGACGAAAGCGACGTTGTTGTTGTTTGACAGGTTTAGCATCGGGCAGGATGTTGAGTTGGTGTATTACGACTTGTGTGTCTAAACTTGGCATGTCGTCATAGCTCCAAGCGAATACATCAATATATTCTCCGATAAGTTGTATCAGAGACTCTCTGTCTTCTCCTGTTAAGCTTTTCCTAATAAAGATGGGTTTAGGTGAAGCATTATCTCCAAGGTCTACTTGAACGACCTCATCTTCGGTGGGAGGATCTCGCTGTTCAAAGTGCCATTCCTATTGGAATCCTAAGCGTTGAGCCAAAGGTTTATCCTCGAAGAATTTGACCATCTGGCCTTAATCCTTAACTGGGGGATATGCAGAGACCATATTGACGGACAGTATCTTCTTGAAAGCTTGGCCGATATTGGTATCAAGGTCCTATGTTGAGGAATCAAAAGAGTGAGAATGCATCATGACCTCCGGCTCCGAACTCTCCGAAGTTGTTGTGGGTGTAACATAACCCAACCCCCGGCGAGTACGCTGGTAGTAATTTTGAGACTTTCCCTTGGAGGCGAAGTCATAAAGGAAGGCGTCAGCCAATGCCAAAATTTAGTCCTCTGTCACTGGTCAATTCATAACCCATCTTCTGGATAAGGTGCTTGGCTTGAGCGGTGTAATAGTAGAATTGCATCCTATCGTTATCAGGCTCCAGTTCTACGGGAGTAAGTCTTTGAGGATGTTCTACCCGACCGAAGATGATGTTTTACTAAAAAAAAGTGATGCTTTTAGTATATAACCCTAACACCCTTTGCACGTGCCCCATCAATCAGACTCCCTATCGACTGGAGATGAGGACTGGGATTGCCCAAAAGAAGCTGGCTGCAGCTGAATTGCCGTGCAAAGCGGCTCGACAAATAAGGTTCCAGGAAATTGTAGTTCCTATTCCTGAACACCAGATGGGAAGGCCTAACGGATTGGAGCCAACAAAATGTCCCAATAGGAAGGCTAGTAGTGAGTGCTCCCTCAATTACTAGGGTGTCTTCTGCACGACCACTGCCAGACAGAGGTGATTCTCTGAAGAATTCAAAGTTCTGTAGAAAACTCAAAGCCCTCGTGCAAACAGGCACCCCTGTAACGGTCCAATCCGTATCTCTGAATCTTTGAAGGAAGGCATCCCCCACTAAAGTGTCTGCTATCAGCCCGACATTCATCAATCTGGGACAATACAGCACCAGCCATCCCATCAGATAGTAAAAGGAAAACTCAGTCCTAGCAAAGTCCTTTCTGCCATCGGGTGTTATCGCGTTCACAACAAAAGGTCGCAAACCCCGTTGGATGGCGCAGACCATCGCTGGAAGCAGAGCAAGTTGGCATCCAAAGACCAGCTTTACAGCTGGAAGTATCATATCCTAGCTTATTCTCTTAATAGACCCTAAAACACCAGGGTCTACGCAATCAGGAAGCCATATCATGAGGAAAGCAGCTAGCACCACCTTTTCTGACATCTTGAACATGGCCTGCCTAAAGAAATGATAAATTGGGAAGTTTTCCTCAGGATCATCACAATCCACGGCATCCACAGCTCCGTGATCTGCCATCAACTGCTCTTTCCCGGAGCTTGTCAAGGGCTTGTGAGACGAGAAGGAGGACGGGTTGTCCCCCTCTTATCTGGTGAAAACGTAGTTAGTCCAGACCCTCGTATGTGGAAGGGACCCCTCAGTCTTACCCTTCTTCATAATCTGGTGACAAATAAAAAAGTGACAGAACAACTCTTTGTATACCTCCATCATCTCAGAGTTCTCCTTCTCCAAATCCAAGAGCTCTGCATCACATGAGACGTATTCTGCGTATGGCTCCGTTCCCCAGGGAAGTTTGGATATCGCCTGCATCTCATGAAGAGCCAAACCCATCTCTCCACCCGGAGTGAAGAAGGTGCACGTGTGATGGTTGTATAACTCTGCCAAGGTGGTAAACACTGGCCAGTTAACCTTAATGCTATATTGGGTGGCTCTATCGGTATAAAGAAGATCGACAGCTTTTAGGGTGGCCTCGTAAGTCGAGAGCACCCATCCAGTAAGGTCACTCCAGAACGGGATAGAATGTCTCCAACCTTCCATCCGTAGCTTCCCTTTCGGGTACGACTCCCACTTTGACAACATCAAGTTGGAGAGAGTCTCAACAGCATAGGGGTAAAGATCAGTCGGGACATCATTCATTATGATACCAGGTTGCAGCTCCCTCATGGAGTAGAATGTGGCACCCTTGACACACATGAACATGTCCTTCCTCCGGTTACCAGAGTTGAATTTGATCCTGTCAAAAAAAACCCCAGGCAGTTCAGGGGTCAGGTCCCATTTCATCTGCCTCTGTACAGCCAGATCAGCAAACACTGACAGAGGGTATTGGCGCTTCATCGATGGCAACCCTATTTTCTGGTCATTTAACTTAACTACCAGAGGGTCTTCTAGACATATTGTCTCGTCATCCTCGAATCCTACACTATCACCGAACAGGAAGAACGGCTTCTTCAAATGGCATGTCCCTCCGAGCAAGAGCTTCTCATCATTAATCATATACTTCAGAAAGGTTTTGTCATGTTCAATTATGGCGATCATCCATTCCGTAGGCTGATCATGACTGATCTTGGCCTGAACATTGCTGACCATGTTGGATATGAGGCTTGTGCCGAGGACGTGGCAAGCAGATCCGAAAAGGATCCCACCAAGTTCCGAGACAAACATTTTAACTGCAATGACAGAAGAAAAAGTCAGACTCAGAATCGACAGGAAAAACTAAGTGCTGGAGGAATCTTATGCGCCAAAAGGACTACGCACCCAAATAGTTATGCGCCTAAAGCAGCATATGGGTGCATAACAAAGCATGTGGGCACATAATATGCAATAATATGTGGGCGCATAATGTATAGCAACATGTGGGTACATAGCACACCATAGTGTTAGCGCATTCTTCTGTGGGCGCATAAGAATGCTCACAGAAGCATGTTGCCTTAGGCGTACGCGCCCAGGCAGAGGAAAAGTCTGAGCATCATAAATTAATGCTCAAGACTTTGTTTTTGAGGCGTAGCCTCACCCAGAATTGGGTCTTGGACTGGTGAGGACGCTGTCGCAGGAGGAGAGCCACTCGGTACAGCCCTCTTGTCCTTCGTAGATCTCTTGGCGGCCTTGGAAGACATGGTTCGTAAAGAGAGGAGATGAAGAGTCTTTTGAAAGTTCTAAGAGAAATGAGAATAATGAATTTTCTCTCTCTTTCAAAGAATATTTATAGGCATGGGCCAAACCCTATGCGTCCACAACTCCTATGCGTCTATGTGCCCACTATGGCTTATGCGCCTACGTGAAGACCCAGTCTCTTGCACACTATGCGACTGCTATTTGCTGATATGGACAACGCATGAAGGATGGACCTCTTCAAATTCCATCCCGATGAATCTGTCAGTTCAGATTTTCGAGGAAGATCTCAACAACCATCTCTCTGACAGACTGGCCAAACTCTATGCACCCAAAGGAAGAGCTATGTTATGCTCCTACTGCATCACGAGAAGATGGTCCATGCTTCTTTCAAAGTATTTTGAACTTGTTTAAGTATCGAAAACTTTAAAGGGAATCTTGTAGAAGCATAAAAAAATTTGGCAGACTTGACAACCATATGCCCAAGCCAGGGAAGACACATGCGCCCAAGTCACCAATGAAGACATATGCGCCCAAGCCACAAATGAAGACATATGCGCCCAAGCTACCAGTGAGGACATATGCGTCCAAGCTACCAATGAGGACATATGCCCATGCGCCCATTTTTAGGCTACTCCAGAAGGGGGAGCATAGTCCTGTTTCAGGCTATGCGCCCAAGCCAGAACAGCCCCTGACTCGGTCAAACCCACAATCAAAACGTGCAACGAAGCATACGACCACGTCAGTCTCTACGAGCAGTCGTGCACCAAAGCATGCGGCTACGTCAACACCACGATCAACCCATGATCACACATTCTGCATGCGCCTACGTCCTATACGCCCAAAGCAGGACTATGTGCGTATATAAAAACTAGTATGTTCCTTCATGTGGGCGCATAACATCATTCCAGCTCAAGAACGACTATAAAAAGGGGGCATCATCCCTCTTCAAAACACAAAATGAAGAGCATTTTCAAAAGCCAAATTGTTGCACTTCTTGCCTGTGAGCCGAGAGTTAGCATTTTTCTCAGGTTTTCTCCCACTTTTGTAATCAGAGTGTCAACGGATTAAAGGAGCAACTGCAGCTCGATCTCCATCATCCCATTCCCCAAAATTCTTTTTGTAATCGGGGATCCTCATCGCAGGATCTCTCAGGAGTACTCGATTTGTTGTGCTTTGTGCCAATAAAGAAAAGACAGCATTTTTTCTTCTTTTTGTGTGTGTCCACAGTAGAAGTCGTGTGTTGAATGGTGAACGTACTGGTGATAATGACAGTACTTTGGATTATCCACCTTTTCCACTTCGTCAGGACGCTTAGGAGGCGGGCATTGAAGCTTGCCACCCTTCATTAACATGTCGAAGAGTTCTAGTACATCCTCATCATTGAAGGAGTAGCTTTCCTTCGATTTTGGTGCTTCTACCGGCTTCTGATTCATTGACGCTGAACCTTGGGATGTTGACAGTCAAGGCTTGCTTCCCTTTCCCATCCTTGTGGGCAGGGTTATTGCCAGATGAGCATTTTTCTTTATCTTCGAGCGAGGGAAAACTCAATTCCAGCAATTGTGCGTCTCGAACTTTTTTTCAACCACATCCACCTCGGTAATAAAAGACATCCATTTTATGCATGGGTAACTGTGCCACAATTTGATTACGGAGAGCATATTCTTGTGACACGAATCCATAAGCATGGGCTTGAGTATACCAGGTGGTAGCTTTAGAGCCTCCTGGCGGAAGTGTTCAATGTAAGTGCGTACAAGTCCCTTCTCCATCTAGACAATATCCGTGAGAGTGGACATCGTCATGTCCTGTAACGCCCCAGTCCCAAAATATGTAGGACTAGGAACGTAGACATGCCAGCTGTATAAATGCGAAGTACACTCCAATATATAGAAAACTCGTATGAATACATAAGCTGTAAAATGCAGTAGAACCATGACTAATCTCATCCACACAAAATAAATAAATAAAAGATATCATATAATGATAATAGATTGTCTTGATACAATATGTTGGGCGGAGACAAATCTACTACCAATAAGTAAAGGAAAAATACATGAGAAGAGAAATAATTTTTTTGGCGGGCGAAGCGAAGACGATCCAAGTGCAATCATCCTCGAAGAAATAGAGATGGTCACGGCACAAGCTAGACCACCTGCGAAAGATAAGAGCACACACCTAGCGAGATAACCAGGTCCTCAGAGGGACGTAACAAAACACATAATATCATGCCATATAAACTGAATAAATATTGCTCAAATAAATAAGTCAATTGAATTATAACATGGTCCAATACACACCTATTGAACTAGCTTACCATCCCCCCAACCAAACAAGGACAGGAGATGGTAAACAAATTAACGGTGATGTATCTTTCCATGCTATGAATCCAATATGGTATCCTGACCCCAACAAGGTTCATTACCTTCTCTTTGAAGTACACTACCAAAATACATGGATTTACCGACGGCCTTATCCGTCGGTAATCCGTCGCCAAAAATAAATACCGACGGATTACCGACGGATATTTTGGTAAAACAGCCGTCGGGAATAACCTCGTCGCTAAAACATATCCGTCGCTACTCCGTCGCTCAGCGACGACTTAGCGACGGAATACCGTCGGCGCATCTAAATATATATAGCGACGGATTACCGACTAACTTTCGTCAAAACATGTATCAGGATATAGGGTTAGCGACGGAAAACTCCGTCGCTAACCAGTCGGCAAAACCGTATCACTGATTTTCTGATACCCAATATCCGTCGCTAATCCGTCGTAAATTTGTCGGCAAAAGCATATCAGAGATTTTCTGATACCCAATTACCGACGGACATTCCATCGCTAAACCGTCGCTCAATGTAAAATTCTCCAGGTAGCGACGGATATTACGTCGCCAATCCGTCGATACATTAAATTCCTACAGTTAGCGACGGATAGTCCGTCGGGACTTTGTCGCCAGTCCGCCGTAAGTTAGTCGCCAATCCGTCGCTAATGCTAAAATTTATGGACATCAAACAGCATCAGTTCGACGGATCGTCCGTCGCCAATCCGTCGCTTTATTGAAATGCTCCAGGTAGCGACGGATTTTACGTCGCCACTCCGTTGCTAACCTCAGTTTCTCCAGTTAGCGACGGATAATCCGTCGCTGAGTGGTCGCCAGTCCGCCGTAAGTTAGTCGCCAATCCGTCGCGAAAGCTAAAATTTCTGGACATCAAACAGCATCAGGTCGACGGATCGTCCGTCGCCAATCCGTCGCTTTATTGAAATGCTCCAGGTAGCGACGGATAGTCCGTCGCCACTCCGTCGCTAACCTCAGTTTCTCCAGTTAGCGACGGACTATCCGTCGCTGAGTGGTCGCTAGTCTGCCGTAAGTTAGTCGCCAATCCGTCGCGAAAGCTAAAATTTCTGGACATCAAACAGCATCAGGTCGACGGATCGTCCGTCGCAAATCCGTCGCTTTATTGAAATGCTCCAGGTAGCGACGGATTTTACGTCGCCACTCCGTCGCTAACCTCAGTTTCTCCAGTTAGCGACGGACTATCCGTCGCTGAGTGGTCGCCAGTCCGTCGCTAACTGCTAATTTTTGAAAAAAAAAATACTGCAAACAGACTCTTTCCTGTTTATACAACACATCCAACACAATATCAAACATGCAAAATATCCATATACAATACCATATATCCATATCCAACACGAATATCCAACGTATCCAATATCCAACACCATATATCCATATGCAAAATATCCATATCCGACACCAATATCCAACGTATCCAATATCCAACAAAATATTACCAACACAATATATCCAATATCCAACATTAAATTATCCAAACATAAAAAAAATATCCGAACATACTCAGTATCCAAATGTCTACAAAACCAACAACATAAACAAAATCAAACCCCGTCCATCGGATCGTCTCGTGCTCGTGCCGCCGCATCCGTTTTGCGTATGTACTCCTCCACCGTGTGTGCCGGCACTTGGGACAAGACATGATCTGGAAGCGCGCGTAGCTGCTCTGGCGACATCATGTCAAGGAGCGTCAAGATGGTGTTATCCGATACGATGCGGGCATCCGCAGAGCGGTTAAACGAAAGCCGTCCGGGGGAAGAAGGACCAGGTCGATCCGAAGCACCGGCAGCAGCAGTAGACGGATCGGGAGCAGACGGACCGGGAGCAGACGGACCGGGAGCAGACGAATAGCGCCCCAACACTATTGCCCGCAAATCTGACACCGCGGAGGTCAGAGTCGCAAGCTGCTCCCTCACATCGTCAACCGGGGGCGCTGGGGGAGGCGGAGGCGGTGGATATTTCGAGGACGGCTGCAACGAGGGCGCCATGGAACCTAAGCCGTAGACGCGCCCTTTCCTAACGTCGCCGACGGATTCTACGAACACGTCGTCGTAGCGAGCGGCCATAGAAGAGTGCGTCTGGGTGGACGTCGTTTCGCCGACATTCTCGGAAGGGGGCTCGATCTCAAGCCGACTAAGTGCCTCACGATACGCAGCCTATCCAATGAATGTGTTTATACTATAAGTTTTCCTAAGTTATAATCTAAATCCTATGTTTCCCTAAGTTATAGTTTGAATCCTAAGTTTATCTAATTAACTTAACAATAATTATATTTCTAACATAAATCTCATAAACGTAAGTACTTACATCAGTCTCCTCGGCCCTCGCGTCGACGAAGCTCCCGTCCTTCTGCCTCTTGTGCGTATGCACGAATACATCGTGAGCGGTGACCGTCTCTGCCTCTTTCCCCTGCTTCACGGCCCGTTGGACCTGCATACGTAGAATTTAATTAACTTCGTATATTAACAGTACGAAATTAAATAATAGAATGAATTTGAATTTGTGCTATCTCACCAAATCTGCACGCGTCAATGCGTGGGGCCTTGATCCCCCCGTATGCAGACCCGCGACCTGTCGATTAGCCTTAGCTTTCTCCGATTTCAGCTTGAACTGCGGAGTATCCATCTTCTCCAACATCTGCTCATAGTACTCCGCCCGGATCCAGTCCTTCCTCGTATGCGCCGTACGAAGGTCGTACACCACATCCCGTATCTTCTTCCCGGCGGCGGCTTTGTAGGTCCTGCGGATCGCCTCCTCGCGATGGGGGGCCACCAGAACGTCCTCTGACATACAAATTCAAATATCACGTAATAAAAAATTTAATGATTTAAAGAATAATTAATAATTCACCGACGAATTTATACCCTCATCTCGTCGAGCCAGACGTACTTCATGTCCTGAGGCACCTCAAAAAAATTGAGGTAGGGGCCATGGTAGTTATCCCGGATAATGCGCCCTAGAATCCGGGCAGCATCCCACGGGAAAAACCTATAAAGAAGCAACGACTGGATTATTAACTTGAATAAATGAAACAAATTTAATAAATTAACTTAAATTTACTTACGATTCACCAGCGGACCATAGCTCTCGTCGGAACTCGCCCACCAGCCTCTCTGGTGGCGTCGGAGGATCCGCGGGTCCGCGCACGTACTCTCCGGTAACAGGATGAAACTGAATCCCGGGGTACTCCGAGGCCCACCCTGCAGTAACTGCTGGGCCCCCTGCTGCATCTGCTGCTGCATCCGCTGGTACATCCGGTGGCGGAACGGATCCGCTAGCGGATGGAGTCACAGGCCTCGACGACGATGTCGGTAGCACCGAGGAAGAATGACGGCGGGAAGAGCCTGTGTCCGGGCTCTCCAAGTCGGGATCGGAGGTCACATCCGGGAAATGCGGCTGGCGACCACGACCGCTACCACCACGCCCACGCCCACGCCCACGACCACCACCACCACCACCACCGCCGCCGCCGCCGCCACCGCCACGACCACGGCCAGCACCACCAGTACGGGTGCTCGCAACCATGCCCTGTAAATAGAACACAAACAAAATACCGACAACATAGATTTATAAATGAATATAAAACTAAACATATCCATACCAGCAGCAGGGCGATGAGTGCCGCCCAGACGAGTAGGCCTAGGAGTGCCATCTGCAAAAAGAAACTCATACAATAATACGCAAATATCCCAAACTGAAATAAATATTACAATCAGAAGTGAAGTACGAATAAAAGCTAGATACACAAAATCTGATAAAATCACGCACCAATACAACAAAGTACAATTCTTGTAACTTTTGATGAAAGGGCATCTTGTGTTCCACTAGACTTGTAATTGTAAATCCAAATGTAATAGGGTAATTTAGGATTCGAGACTAGATATTGGGTGCTTCAAGATACAACTGAAATATAACGATATTTAATCATCGTCATCGTCCTCTTCCTCGGCCTCGGCCTCATCATCATCATCATCCTCATCGTCGAATTCATCTGTATCCTCATCCTCATCCTCATAAAGTTCTTCTTCTTCTTCTTCTTCTTCAGTCTCAATACTTGGGACAAGACGCCTCTTTCTCCCCTGGTTGACATCTAAGTCTTGTATATCAACCTCTTCCTCCCCTCTATTTTCATCAGCAAGAGGTATATCAACCTCTAATTTAACATCCATGTCACAAGACTGTTGTCCCAAGTATTGGGGCTTTTCGATCTGGTCCTCTTGGTATGCTGGGTCTCCAACGTTGAATGTATTTCTAGATTTAATCTTGCATACTGCCCACCAGTCAAAGCGATCTCTACGACGCCTTGGGTAGCTTGTATAGTAGACTTGAACAGCCTGACTTGCTATCGCAAACGTGTCGGACCCTCTATACCTCCTGCGATGATTTATATCGACGAATCCAAATTGTTTATCGATTCTCCAACCGATATTTGGTGTCGTATCGAACCACTCACATTTGAACATAACAATATGCATATCAAATGGGGCACTATATTGTAATTCTACAATATCCCGAAGTACTCCATAATAGTCAAAGTCCGGCTCGTCGTCATAGATTGTGCCTCTTATGCAAACACCAGAATCCTTCATACTGAAGCCGTCATTGAGAAATTCGGCATTTATAGGATGTTGAGTTGTCTTAAACTTGAAGCCATTAACGACATAGCCGGGCCAAGTCTTTGCATGCTTATTCGGTCCCAATGACAAATAACGAATGCTCTCATTTGTGAGTGTACTTGGTTCAGCTAATAAAACCTGTAAACTTTAAATGTTTTAGTTGCATATATATATTTAAATGGTAGCCGCATAACATATTATCTCAGTTACTTACGTAATCTCGAAACCATGACGGAAAGGTAAAATCAACCTCTCTTTGAAGTCCCTCATCGGTAATATCGGGTGTCCTTATTTTGACTTCATCTCTAAATACACTGTTAGAGAGAATAAAAATTAGTGTAGTCACTTACCTCACCAAATTAGAGATTATAACGAGGTGTAGTCACTTACTTCTCCAAATCTCTCACTTCTTGTATGTCACAATTTAACAAGACATATCGGTGAGCGGCATCATACTCATCGTCACTCAACCACCGTTTCTTTCTAGCCCCAATAGGCTTGCTCCTTAAATTGAATATACCTCCTTCCTCAACGTCTTCGTCATTCCTTTGAGGTCTATTTCGATTTGTCTCAACATGAGTATCGAAATAAATGGAGCAAAAGTTTGACACCTCCTCGATAAGATATGCTTCGCATATCGAAGCCTCTATATGAGCCTTGTTGCCAACTTTCTTCTTTAGATGATGTAGATACCTAGAGAGACAAATTATCTTGAGAATTAACAATGAATTGTAAAATCCACTTAAATTATATCGATTTTTATTTACCTTTCAAAGGGGTACATCCATCGATAATGAACAGATGCACCGACACGGGCTTCGTATGCTAGATGAATCGGTAGATGCTCCATACTGTCGAAGAAACCCGGTAGAAATATTTTCTCTAACTTGCAAATTGTTAAGACAATCTTCTCCTCAAGTTGTATCATATGTTGCACCGTGAGCTTAGTTGAACAGATATCCCTGAAGAATGTAGACAGCTCGGCCAACGGAACCCATACAGCAGAAGGCAACAACTCTCTCAACGCAATGGGCAGTAATCTTTCCATAAACACGTGGCAGTCGTGACTCTTCATTCCTGTTAGCTTGCGTTCATTGAGATCAACGCATCTAGACAAATTCGACACATAGCCGTCGGGAAATCTTAAAGTAGATATCCACTTGCAGATTATTAATCTATCTTCCTTGCTCAATGCGTATGGCGCTATCGGCTTAGTTACTTGTCCACCAGCTCCCCTTTGTATCAAGTTTAGATTATGACGTTTGCATATCTCGGCCATGTCTTGTCTTGCTTTTGGATTGTCCTTCGTCTTTCCTTTAATATCCATAACGGTATTGAAGACATTATCGAACACATTCTTTTCGATATGCATGACATCAAGATTATGCCTAATAATATTATCTTTCCAATAAGGCAAGTCCCAGAAGATACTCCGTTTGGTCCAGTTATGGCTTTGTCCGAACCCCTCGACACGATTGTTCGATGGATCTTCCATTGCGGTGGGCAATTCCTTTACATCTTCCCAAATATCGTATCCCGACAATCTGGCAGGAGGTTCAGAAAATTCTTGTTTTCCATATCTGAACGCGTCCTTGTTCTTTCGCCAAGGATGTCTCGTTGGCAGAAATTGACGGTGACAGTCAAAGAAAGAAGTTTTTCCTCCATGTCTAAGGCGGAACGCCTTACTATTTTCCATACATATCGGACAAGACATGTTGCCGTGCGTACTCCATCCCGACAGTATACCGTATGCTAGAAAATCATTGATTGTCCACATGAGTGAAGCTCTCATCTGAAAGTTTTGTTTTCTGGAAATATCATAGGTCGTGACGCCGACCTCCCACAACTGTTTCAGCTCATCCACCAACGGCTGTAAATATATATCGATGTTCTTTGTCGGATTTTTGGGACCGGGTATGATAGCTGTCAAGAACATATAAGGAGTCTTCATACACATCCATGGTGGCAGATTGTAAGGGGTAAGAATGACCGGCCAGCATGAGTATTGAGATCCCGACTGTCCGAAAGGGGCGAAGCCATCAGAACATAGCGCCAGGCGTACATTTCTAGGCTCTGCAGCAAAATCTGGATGACACAAATCAAAATATTTCTACGCCTCCCCATTCGAAGGATGTGACAATTCTCCTTCGTCCTTTATGCGATCTTCACTGTGCCACGTCATGTATTCTGCTGTATTCAGAGACATATACATCCTCTGTAAGCGCTTCGTGATCGACAAGTAATGCATATACTTGTAAGGACGTCGTTTTCTAGTTGACTTTCCTTTTCCCTGTACTGTCTTGTAACGATCCGCATTACAGAACCAACAACTTTCTAATACGTAATTCTCTTTGTAATACAACATGCATCCGTTGCGACAGCAATCTATCTTCTCGTACCCCAGTCCCAGTTGTCGGACCATCATCTTTGACTTGTAGAAGTTTCTTGGGAGCTCTTTTGATTCCTTTGGTAACACCTCATTAGTTAATTGTGTGATCCGATCATAGCAAGCTTGTGGCAAGTTAAAATCAGACTTTATGTTCAACAACCGCATCGTCACTGACAGTGCGGAATGAGTCTCACAACCAGGATATAGAGGAGTATCTGCGTCCTTAAACATATCATAGAACTCCTTTGCCTCGGGATTAGGATCCTCCGGATCAAAATTAGGCCCTGCCGCAGCATACACCATATCTCGTGCAAGGTTCTGCATGTCTCCATAATCCACAGAGCATCCGTCGTCTTCGAGGACATCCGTTGCAGCCTTATCATCAAAAGCATAAGTACCAGCTTCTGCAGCCTGTCTTTCTGAATATAACTCACCTTGCGATGACCACAGGCCGTAATCACGTACGAAACCTTTACGGGTCAAATGATCTCTCACAGTCATCACTTCTTCGAATTTTCTATTGTGACAATTAACACATGGACACTTGATTTTGTTATCGTCCATGTACTGAGTTTTTCTCATGGCATACTTAAGAAATACTTCCACACCTGCCTGAAAATCGTCACTCACACCAATTCTGCTCTCGTGTTGTCGTTTGTACATCCATGTACGATCAACAAAGTAACGATTCATGCTCGATTTGATGTGAATATCTGTATCGTAAGACAAACTAAACATAAAAATTAATAGCCCGATACCGATACTCATATCGTAAGAAAAACTAAACTTGTGGATAACACGCTAGGCCTACGACGAGGCTACTTAGTATCACAATCTAACATAATTAGTATATAATCATGTAACTGGTGGATCCGCTAGCTAGTAAGCCGGATGTACTTAATATCAGAGAGTATCAGATTAGTATCAGTATATAGGTTAGGTAGATCGTATCAAACGCATATCGGAATAGTAGGCCGAATAGGAGGCCGAGATAGTCGAATGAGAAGAAGGGAAGAAAGGAGGAGCAGATGGTATACTAGACTAGTTCTGGGTCAAATTAGGAGTCCAAGTCAACTCTGTCAAAACTAACCTTAATTAGGCTAAACTTCTACCTTAGCTAATCAAATATATATACTAGACTTCAAGACGTGTGTCTGTGTATATATATATATATTATTAATAAATTACTTAAAATTATGCCTATATATATATATATATATATATATATATATATATATATATATCAAGGTTCAAAGTATCGGTATCAGAATCGGTATCGGACTATTCCTATGAGTATTGGTATCGGCGATATCGGTAGTATCGGCGGTTTCGGATCGGAGTATCAGATTTTTTGGTATCGGGGAACAAATAATTATTAATAAATTATTTACATTTAAAAACATATATTTTATACATTTAGGCATAATTTTAAGTATTTTTAGTGTTATTTCTTAGTAGTTTTGAAATTAAATGAAATAGTAGTCACCCTTACCGATTGGTTTACAAACAATAGATGTGATTTTCTTCAATTGATGTGATTTTCTTCTTTTACATGCTTCTACAACCTTGTTATGCTTTAAACCCTTGTTGATTTGTCTTTTCTGTTTAATTTTCTTTGTCGAATTGACCGGAACAAAGACCCCCAATGTCGGTATCGGTCAATACTTGGTATCGGTCGGTATCGGATCGGAACATGCCAAACCGTATCGGTATCGGCCGTATCGGATCGGTATCGGCCGATACTTTAAACCATGATATATATGTCTGAGTGTATGTGTATCCGTGTGTCTGTGTCCGTGTGTGTCCGTGTGTGTATGTGTGTGTCCGTGTGTGTGTGTGTCTGTGTGTGTGTGTCCGTGTGTGTGTGCGTGTGTGTCCGTGTGTGTGTGTGTGTCTATGGGAGAGGAGGAGGAGGACTCTTGCGCGGGGACTCCAGAGTCCCTCCTACGCCCCCCCTGTCCCGACCCCCCCAACCCCTGCCCGACCCCCTCTCCCACCCCACTGCCCCCCCTGCCCAGACCCCCCCAACCCCTGCCCGACCCCCCCCAACCCCTGCCCGACCCCCTCTCCCACCCCCCTGCCCCCCTGTCCCGACCCCCCCAACCCCTGCCCGACCCTCCCCCAACCCCTGCCCGACCCCCTCTCCCACCCCCCTGCCCAGACCACCCCCCACCCCTGCCCGACCCCCTCCCCGACCCCCCCTGCCCCCTCTCCCACCCCACCCTTGCCCCGACCACCCCACCCCCTACCCGAACCCCCCCTGCCCAGACCACCCCCCACCCCTGCCCGACCACCTCCCCGACCCCCCTGCCCCCGACCACCCCACTCCACCCTTGCCCAGACCACCCCACCCCGTACCCGAAACCCCCCTGCCCTACACCCTCTCCGACCACTACGACAGCCCCCCAACCCCCAAATCGTAAAAGAGAGAGAGAGAGAGAGAGAGAGAGAGAGGGAGATAGAGAGAGAGAGAGGGGGGAGATAGAGCATACCTTAGAGAGAGAGAGGGAGATCGCCGGTCGGAGAGAGCGAGATCGTCGGAGAGAGGGAGAGGGAAGAGAGAGAGTGTTTTGGGGGGAATGAAAATTTCCCCCCGTCGGTTCAATTTAAGTTAGGGTACAGAAATTAGCGACGGCTTAGCGACGGATTATTCCGTCGCTAAGTCGTCAGTAAATCTCGCGCCAGAGTAGCGACGGATTATTCCGTCGCTAAGTCGTCAGTCAAATCTCGCGCCAATATTTTAGGCTTTTCTCGCCAAAATATGCGACGTTCTAGCGACGGATATAAAACCGTCGCTACATGGCCGACGACCTATCGACGGCGTAGCGACGGATATGGACATAAAAAAATAAAAAAAATTGTCCACTGCTTTCCGTCGGTATTTCGTCACAAATTCGTCGGTGATCCGACGGTAATAGCGACGGAAAATTTCCGTCGCTAAATGGCCGTCGCTAAAATGCTGTAATTTGGAAGTGGTAGTAAGCCGCACCTACAACCAAACAAGGACAAGATGTGACGAACTAATCCGTGACAAGTTATTGTTCCAAGCCACGGTCAGATACAAGTACCCGAACCAAAAGTACTCGTACCTAACGGATAAAGGTGCCTAACCGTTCTAAGTGAAATGTAGTTAAGAACAGTTCATGGTCGCATGACTACCGGGTCAAGTCAGGAAAATACCAATACAGTACAGTACCTCAGTAGCGAGTCACAACACCATATACTATTCCTCAGTATCGAGCGAGTCTATAGCATATAGTCTACCTATCGTTCCTCAGTAGCGAGCGAGTCTATGATAGATAGGGTAGTAGTCAACTTCCAATCATATTCTCCCCGCCCAATGCCAACTCATAACTGCTAAGTCTTCTAGCATACAATTCTAATAGCAGTTATTTCCTAACGCACGGCTTATACGTACTAGTGGCCAGCCAATCGCGCATGTCCGAGTCCTATATATGACTCACAACAACGTGGTATAAATGTGTCAAGGCCTATGTATGCAACACACAAGGTGGTCCCTTAAATCTAGGTTTAATGTGTAAGAAAAATAATAAATAGCAGAAAATATAAATGAACAGTAAGTTCTAACAGGTTATGCCATGTATCACAGTTTATTTTACATAAAGAAAATAATGAAATAATGCATAAAATATGAGCTAAATAAATAAACAGCAAATGGCAAGGTGTCTTGCCTGGTAGGACGCCTGGTGTGCTGCAATGGTCAAGGTGGCACAAACTGCGACTTTGGTGTAATAACTACACAAGGTGACCTCTGATGTCGGCACAGACGATTCCATCGGGTCCAGAAGGGTCAAATTAGTTAGGATGGACATAGTGAAGTACATAATTGGCGATAGAATAGGAAAAATGGGATTAGTCATGGACAAGAGGATAATCAAAAAATTCAGATAAATAATATATATAAGAATTTAGAAAACTATTTATAATACGTGAAAGAGTATTCTTATTAGCTTAAAAATAGTTTTTGTATAAATGATTGAAAAATAAAACTATTTTTGGGCAAAACTCTAAGTTTTGTAAAAATAAAACTTTAGGTAGAAAGCTATATATAATATTTTGAAGCGACTAGAAATTTATAGTATAACTTGGTAATGAATTTTATACTTTCAACAAAAATTTTAAATAGAACAACTCAAAAATGATTTAGGGCCAATAATATCATAGGATCGTATAATCTTAGGAAAACTAACTTTAAAAAATGTGTGGACCTCAAAACTTATTATTATATTTTTTTCACCAATAATTTTGAAAATATTATCTATATATATTTTAACGAATAATAAAATAAGAATAGTAATGATAATAATAACCAAAATAAAATTAGTAAATAATAAAAATACATAATACATAATGCTTAAAAAGGAATAAGTAATAGGGAAAGAAAAGAAAGAAAAATAAATAAAATATATATAAAAATACAAAATTCTGTTCTCATACTTTAAGTATGAAATTAGAAAGAGAACCAAAAGCAAACAAAAATAATCAGAAGAAGGGGGAAAGTGAGGCGCGGAGGAGAAGAAGGAGCTCAGAGGAGCTCAGGCGGCCAGGGGCGCGGCAAGCGCGGCCAGCACGCAGGAGGACTTCGGTGGAGGCATGGAGTTCGGGGTTCCCGGAGAGGGCTCGGGCCCGGCGACCGTAGCCTCGTCGAGGCTGGCGCTCGGCTGGAGAGGCCACCGGCGGTGCGGCACAAGGAGGCGACGTGGAGGCTGTGTCGGGCTGCACACGCTCGGCGCTGGCGCGGCGATGGGTTAGAGGAGAGAGGCACGGGCGGAGGAGAAGTGAGGGGCACGGCAGGAGGTACGATGTTTGGGGGTGGTCACAGCCCGGGCTGGGTCGGCCTGCGGGTGCAGATCTGGCGGAGAGGGCGGCTCCGTGGGGCTGGGAGGTTGCGCTCATTGATCCGGCCGGCGGTAGAGGGGTTTCGTCGGAGAGGGTAGTAGACTGTGGGTGTCGCGGCAAGGCGCGGCACGCCAGGGAGGAGGCGGACGCAGCTGTTCGTCGACGAGGCGGCACTTGCCTGCGGGTCAAGGTAAGGACGGTGGTGGCGGTCTTCATTTTAATTCTTTTTCTTTTATTTTCTTTGTGGTGTTTATGGGAATTCGGCGGTGGCCGGTGGTGGTGATTTGGGTGTCGGACTGGTGGTGTCGGGGTCGGATTGCCAAGGTCGGTCGGGGTGTAGCAGGTGGCTGGGATTATGCTGGAAGTAGTGGTTGCTTTGGGGGTTTCTGTGATAGTCGAGGGAGTAGGGCGTGGTCGTGGTGGTCGTGGTAGTGGCGATCCGCTTGGTGGCTGGCTCCGACGAGAGTTGGCCGGAGTCTGGTTATGTCGTGGTGGTTCGTCTCTGATCGGATAGGTGGCCGGGTTGGTGGCGATGATGGTGGTGGTTTATGGTCAGGAGGGTGTTTGGGTGGAGACGGGGAGAAGAAGGGGGGCGACGTCGATGAGGCGAGGGCGACGAATGGGTTAGGTTATGGATTTAGGGTTAGGTCGTATCGGAGATTGTCCGACACGACATGGATGGACGTCCCGGTTTGTCGGACGGGACAAAAATAATATATCTGTAGAAGAAGAGAATTAGTGGATGGGATGGTGGACACAGACACGATGCACGCACGTCATGGAGAAATATTTGTGGAGAAATTTGTGAATGATAGCAATTTATGGATGAGTACCTGCCATTTATAGGATGTGGAAATTTCCAGTTGGATAAGGATTAGGAATATTTAAAACCCCTTAGATAATTCATCTACTTAATTTAAATCAAATTTAAATCGATTCAATCAATAATAATCCAAATCAAATTCTAATTTAAATCTAGATAATCTAAACTTAAATAAAATTTAAACTATTTAAATCAAATCCATAAAAATTCAATCAAAGATTTAAATTTCCACAAAATTTTAAAATATATTTTCTAAAAATACATATAATAATAATTTCAAAAATCACATTATTATTTAAAAATCAACTAATAATTAATTACGAAATATATATATGTATGCCCAAATAATATTTACATATCTATACTTTTCTAATATACCATTTTATAGGAAAAACTTATTTATTATTATAACTGTGTAAATGAAAGGCTTTTCATAATTAAAATCATAAACTTGAAAATTTATGATAGCTAAAAATAATTATTATCTATATATATTATTTTAAAACTATAAAAATGAAAAAAACAATTCTAAAAAAATATGTATGCTCGCACATATTCGCACTCGTCGAGCAATTACGAAAAAAATTTCGCGCAAGACGTACAATACAAAATAAAAAAATAATCAGTACCAAATTTATTAAAAAAATAGTAGAAATTTAGGAGTTTTACATGTCCATTCCCCCTTTATAAAATCGAGCAAGGAAGAGACGCGTCAAGTCCTTGAATAATAAGATGCAATTGTCGGAAAGGCTACAAAACCATTCGTAGGCTACCCGCTGTAATGCCCCTACGAATATATTCGTAAGCATAGCATCGTCTTTTGGTAGATGCCCCATTACTGAGGCGACATACCTCAAGTATCAGCGAGAAGACTCGTTCAATTGAATGGTACGAGCGTCTGTTGCTTGTACTTGGTAGGATATATCACATTATCCTATTCAGAAGGATAAGGTTGTCAGATCCCCATTTTTTGGAGTAACTCTTTCTTTTTTCGGGCATCAAAGCGAGCGTATAACTCCTTGAGAGCCTGCTGCATGTCATTAGAAATTATGGGTCCAGTCGTTGACGGAGTAGACGACTGCGGTAGTGCTTGGTTGACGACGAAAGTTACCGCATAAAGAGGTGCATTGGACTCTGCATTCGTTCTTGGGTATTGATTTGCTGGAGTAGAAGTAATGGATGTCAATTTGTCCTTGATCTCCAAGTCCACAGAAGTCAAGGCCTTCATGGTCTCATTTAATGTATTCCGGCCCGTCTCCAAGGCCTCTATACGCATTTGATGGTTGGAACCTTCCCTGCTTCCCGTGTCGTCACCTTCGGCCATGAAAATGGATATCAGATATGGAGAGATAGAGGGAACTGTGGATCTTTCATTCTGGTTCAGACACTTGAGTCTCATCATCCTAAGGGTAAATAAGTAGATTGCGATCATCCTCCGACTCGAAGTAATTACTATCTCCAGCTTGTTGGTAGCTTGTGCTCACGGAGGCATCCGTATTAGTTCCATACAATCCTTTTTCGGGTTGGAATGAGGGATTGTTATAAATAGTGGGGGGAGTTGGCTATCCCTAGCTTGCGATAGTAGCTTGGTCTGAGTGCGGGTGTGTTGGAACACACCCGTGCTGGGTACTGTCGGCTTGTTGCCTCCAAGTCGGCCCTTAGATTTATTTGGCCGAGGTGGGAGGGTTCTGGAAAATCTTCTTGAGAGATGAAGAACCCCATGCCGTGATGCATGAAGCAACGAGGAGTTCATCTTCTTGCTCACTAAATGATCCTTTGCTAAGTCTCTGATGGACAGACGTCGCAGGTCGCAGTCGTTGGAAAATGGACTGTCTCTTCGGTGGCGATGTCATTGTTTGGAAGCAACAACAGTTGATGGTGATTTTGGTGCAAGTGTGCCTTGGGCCAGACATGTTTCGCACATCAGAGTCCTTCCTTGTCTTAAGCTTGTGAGAGATCACTTTACGCAGATCAGAGGTCTCCACATCTGTACACATTTTGGGCATGCTGGAAAGCTGTGCGCATGAGTGCAGATGTGAAGGTAGCTTACCTCTTCCTAGTTCCTCCGTGTGAGATACGCTTAGGTCCTGGTCAGAGAGTTGCTCGTGAGGAAGACTCACTTCATGCTTATAGCAACTCTACTCGCATAAGTCTATCCCCACAGTATGTACCCCATGGCTTTAATCATGCGCATGAGTGCTCAAGTGACAGCGAAGTTTTACTGGTCAAGGCATCGAAGTGCTCGAACCAGTTTTGTACAGTTTCCCACCGGCTGCGCGTGTGACTGTCAATGTATGCCTTTGGTCCATTGTGGGAATAGCATGTTAGTCGCTTGAAGCACGTGCGGCCTTGGACTTCTTTCTACTACCCCTAGAAGGTGCGTTGTATTTATAGTCCAACATGGTGGTCGGCGTAGAACTTTGGTCATGCAAGGCGCGTGCTACCTTGGATTTTTTTGTGTTATCCTTGGGAGGCACATGGCATTCATAATCCAACATGATTGTTGGCGTAGCACATTGGTCACGCAAGGCGCGTGCTGCCTGGGATTTCTTCGTGCTACCCTTAAAAGGTGTGTAGGGTTCAGAATCCAACATAGCCTTACCCAAGGGGCAAGCAATTCTGTCAAAGACAGAAGTTCTGCCTTACGCCGTCGTCTTCGTGCGCTGGTGGGTAGCTGTGCCTTTTTTTCCTGTACTGCGCCTTCGTCTGGCGTCCAGCAAGGAAGCTGCACTCTTCGTCGCGCTTCTTGGCAACAAGGGTTGACTAAGGCAGTACAGCAGTAGCGGTCGATGGCGTCTTTGATGCTTCATCGTCTAGAGGTTCTGGATCGCGTTTCTATCTGTCTTGCTGCACGTCACAGCAGCCTTAGGCACCCAAGTTCGTCGAGTCTTCTTTGGCTTTATGAGCCGCTTCGAAGGGCTCGACTTCTCTTCAAAGATGAGATCTTCAAAAGCTTACTAGTCGAAGCGTACGACTAGCATCTTTTGAGAAGACCCTAGCACGTTGTCGTCGAATTGCGTCACCACCTTCTCGTTGGAAGAAAAGGAAGTCCCCAGTATAGTCGCCATTTTATTTGCCATGACAAAAGTTATACGGAGTTTTTGTATTTAAACGTATAAAGAGTATAAAGGATTCCTAAACAGGAGATCTAGGTAAAAGAATTTCTGGAGAAGTATGATGGTAGAGATCGAGCACTGCAATGGCTCCTTTACTCCGTTGACGATCTGACGACGAACTGGACTTGCTCTGACTTTATGATGCTTGTGAGTGGTATTCGGGGTTGCCAATCAAGAAGATGCCGAAGAGTTCTTGAATGAAGGAAGGCTCCTTCTATTTATAGGCAAGCACATGTACGATGTGTATAAGGGTTTCTGGCGCACAGGAGCGCTGCGTGCCCGGGATTGCGGAGAATATCTGTTGTAACTGCTCTGTGAAGGCTGCTGCTAAGATGACACGTGGCAGTTGTTGGAATCCTCCGTGATCGAGATCTTGGACAGTTATCTTCCTTCATCAATATGATCGATTAATTGACACATGGCATGTGCCCATTGCCCGATGACTTTGCTCAGATGAAACCGACTAGATCTTACTCTTATCGAGAGAATGACTGTTCAAACAAACTGAAATTCAATTTCATCTCAAGAGCGACGAGTTTAAACAAACTGGATTTGATTGCATCTAAAAAGATACAACTATTTAAACAAACTAAATCCGACTCTATCTCAGGGGCGACAGTTTAAACAAATCGGATTTGATTGTATCTACAAAGATACACCAAACTGAATCTAATTGTATCTGAGAAGATACAGCTGCCTTACTGTCCACGTGGTATGATGCCATATTGTAGGGGAACTGCGTACTATACGAGCTGCAGTTTTGGTAGTGTTCGAGCTACTGTACTTTTAGGCGGCGAGAAGGCTGCTGTGGAGGCAACGAAGTCATTCCTCTTTTGGGCGACGAGAAGACTGTGCTCTTGAGGCAATGAAGTCGCTGCACTTTTTGGCGACGAGGAGACTGTGCTCTTGAGGCAATGGAGTCACTGCACTTTTTGGCGACAAGGAGACTGTGCTCTTGAGGCAACGAAGTCGCTACGCTTTTGGGCGACGAGCAGACTGTGCTCTTGAGGCAACGAAGTCGCTGTGCTTTTGGGCAACGAGAAGACTGTGCTCTTGAGGCAACGGAGTCCTTGTGCTTTTGGGCGACGAGGAGACTGTGCTCTTGAGGCAACGAAGCGACTGCACTTTCGGACGACGATGAGACTGCCCTTGGGACTGCTCTTGAGGCAACAAAGTCACTACGCTTTTGGACGACGATGAGACTATTCTCTTGAGGCAACAAAATCACTATGCTTTTGGCATCTTTCAAAAAAGTGTCGTGCTGTGAGTGACCTGCACGCCATAGAGGCTGCACTTTTGGGGAGTTGTGCTTCCAGTGAACTCTGAAGTAGCTGTGCTTCTGGGTAGCTACACTTCTGGGAGACTATAAAGAACTACGCTTCTGGGAAACCATAAAAGAGCTCCGCTTTTACGAAATAGTGAAGTTGTTATGCTCCTAAGAAAATTAATGACCGTCTTTGAGTAGCTGAGTCAACTATTTCTTTAATTGTCGTCACTTTTGGGGGGCTCGAGAAGCGATAGCCGAAGATTTAGTCAAATGAATCTATTAAATGAGATTCATTGTACTGAGTCCTAGGTTCATCCTATTACTCTGGGTCCTTTGACCGACTGCCATGCGACATGTGGGTTGGACCATATAGTCTATATAAAGAGAAGCTTTTTCGGTGAGACCTTGCTCATAGTTTTCAGTCATTCCCCTGTCATGCTCGACCCCGACTTAGCTTCGGGCGGCCATGGGCCTTGTATAAGCCGGTTGCTGGTTGAAGATCTCTTCGTTCAAAGAAGCTGTGGTCTTGTAGAAGATTAAGTACAAAGTTTCGAGATGCACTTGAACGTTTGGCATAAGGGGTTCGAACTTGAACAACATCTTGGAGGTCTTCGAGGTCTAAGCTACCGGGTTTGGATTGATTGCCAATTCGAAGAGCCACAGGTTGTGCTCTACCCTGCTCAATAATGGCTTCATTAGCCATATTGTAGTGGGACGAGCTGTGCGCCCTGTTATGCTGGAAGAGCTGCAGGATGTTCTATGGGCTTCGCACAGGAGCTGCGTTCTTGCTCAGGCCAATAGCTGCTTCATTAGCCATATTGGAGTTCCTCTACGTCTGACTAGGAAGTGGCTCGCTCTGACGAGGAAGTGATTCGCTCTGATACTGCTGCACTTTTTGGATTTGCGCGCTTCTGAAGACTGCGCGCTTCTGAAGACCGCACATTTCGTAGGCTGTGCTTTTCGGTTTTAGTCTTTATATGTAATCATGAAGAGTCTATAATAGATCTTTTGTAAACATGATTTGAATAAAGAACTTTCCTTTATGCATAGTGTGAATTTTGAAGCATGCAGAAATTTATGGGTCTCCTGTGCTTCTGACGTCTTCTGCACTTTTTTATGCTTCTACACCATCTGTCCTCTATATGGATTGCATAAACCTTCATATTGTCCTTAGTGTCAACTTTCCCTATTGTCAAACCTTATTTACTAAATAAATTGGAATGCTAGCAAGAATTTATGTCACGTGTAGGCTCTATTTGACCATTGCTGGTAATGAGTCATGATTGATATGGTTTATAATAACTCTACCCAAAGCCAAAAATGGCATAATATCCAATTTTCTCTAGCTGCTACCCTGAGAACTGTAGACGAGGTTCTAGTCTTTTTGGTTAGGACTTAGTTGTCTATTTCCAACAAGTTTTGTGGTTGGTGGATATAGTTGAAGCTTTCTTCAAAAGATACAAAGTAGTCTAAGATTATGTGCAATTCATAATGATCTCTTTCAAATGGTCACATTATCCAAGTATTTTGAATAATCTAGCACCATGTCATGGACTTAGTGTTTTAAGCTACACTTTGATCCGTGCGGCGCACAAGCTTCCTATTCGAAGACCCGTGCCAGCCTTTTCCGAACGATTATCTTGATAGCTAAGGCGATATTGAGAACAATGTAGAGCAAAAGAGAGAGAGATTGGAAGTATGAAACTTCACTATGCAAGAAAGAGATTACAACTTTTGGGTGGTAAGAAACAAATGAGGCCTCCCACTTATTTATAATGCACATAGGGCTTACAAGAAACTTCTGGAAACACAATATTCCAGGGATTATTCTAGGAAACTCTAGAACCAAGATATTTATAAGGTGGCTTCTACAACATCTAGAAAGATCACGAGTCTTCATGAAAGATCCCGATTCTTTCATAGGATTCTACCATCTTTTAGAAAATTCCTGAGTCTTCTAGAGGATTCCAACATCTTCTAGAAAGTTTTAAAAGCTCCCAGTATAAACCCGTTCCATAAAAGTTATGCAAGTCCGTCTTGGTGGGGCACAAACTTTTGTGCGTAACATTTTTCCCTACCTCTTTCATCGATGCCCTCGTCGACGAGTGCACCAAGTCTCGGGACGATGTCCACTCTCGTAGGCATGGTCGTTATGCATCGTCCCTTCTGTGTGCGTCTCGTATGGTACCTTCCAGACTTGCCCATCTTCTCCTCAAGATCGAAAGCAAACTGGTATGCCACACTAACTCTAGCCATAGTATGTGCCTTCCTTGGCATAGGATGAGTGTCGTGTGGGTTGTCGAGTCACCGATCCCTCATCTCGTAGTTGCAGATGGTGTTACACACCTCTGCGCATGCGAGTCCCATTGCAACCCTGTCGACCTAAAATTTTCCTACGAGCTTTGAACAACTCCTTGTACGAGCCACTCCACTTTATCGCCTCTGCCTCTACGCAGTTTGTGACATACTTCTCTGTACTCGTGCTCAGCCTGGTAGCACTGTCCACCTCCCTTCGCGAAAGTGGCTCCTTCGGACGCCCCTTTGCAACACTCTTCATCTCGCACGGAAGGCCTTCCTCCTCAAAGCTCTCCTTTCTTTCGAGCACCACTAGGTATGCCGTCTCCCTTTTGCTGCCCTTCTCGAGCGGAATGAAAGAGAGAGCTTTCCCCTTCGATGGCCTTTCTTGTTCACCTTTCACCATGCACGACAAGCCTTCTTCCATGAAGCTGACGACTCATAAATGTGGCATCGAAACGCCTTTGCCGCAATAAGAAATCTGTAAAACCCATAATTTTTAGTATAATTAATAAATATGTTTATTATTATTATTATTATTACTATTATTATATTATTTAGTTGGAAATATAGGAATAAATCTATACAGGGTTTTAATTGATTAATGTTTGGATTAACCCGTACCCTATCCAACCCGAACCCGCTAACCCAAAATCCAATTAACTTAAACTATCGTTAATCAACTCCCCATTCTTCCCCGATCCGTTTCTTCCGCCCGATCACACACCCACGTACCCCCTCTCATCCTTCACATAAAATCTCTCAAAACCTCTATTCCTTCCTCATAAACTCACAGAACCCCTTTCTCTCCCAAACCTTCACAAAGTCACATACCTTCTTCCATACTCGTCCTTTTCCAAAACCGACCATGTCCCGATGCTACCCGCGATATCCGGCCCGGTCGCTTTAATACCTCTATTAGGGGAATTTCTGACGCACGCCAAACGATCCCCCGACCAGCTAACCGTCGCTGACCGGCCTCTCGTCGGCCGCCAACACCGTCCGCCTCCCGCCGGCGCACGTCAGCGTGCCACCCGTGTACGGTAGTGCATTCCGCGCGCACAGCAGCGCCCCCACCCCCTCGTGTGCACACCCATGCTTCCCGTATGTGCCTCCAGGCTGCACCGCCTCGACCGTGCAGCGCCGTGCGCCAGCAGCCGCATGGCTGTCCCCGCACGCCTCTCGCGTGCGCCGTGCCATCCCGTTCCGTGTGCCCCGTGCAGGTGCATCCGCGTTCCGTCATTGTGTGACCCGAGTCCGAGGCCTCCCCTCGGTACTCCTTCTCCAACCTTCCGGTAAGCCCCTGACCCTTCTGTACTTTTCCAGAATATGAAACGTATTTCTGTTCCTACAGGAATTGACAGAATAAAGCTCTGTCAATTCTAGGGTAGCTAGTTTCCTAATATTTACTGTATGACTCATGTTAGGATTTAATAATTAGTTAATGTTAAATTGTTAGGTTATTACAAGTAAATAATAATGCCGTTATATAATTGTTAGATTAATTAATAAATTATTAGATTAAATAATTATCGTGGTTTGGTTAATTAAGCAATTTTATTAAACAATTATCGTAGGAATCATGTCATTCTTGATCTGTTACCGTTCATTTCACGTTATATTAATGAAGGATTATAAGTTCTAATTACATTACCCTGAATTTATTAAATACGTTACGATTAGTTTTACGTAGATAAATATTATTTTAGTTTCTAAAATGATTACATTATCAAAAATGAGTATTTTGTATAAATTATACTTAACTAAAGCATTAGTTCTATTTTTAAAATAAAAACCTATCTACTATTCTTTTAATTTAAGTAAAATAGTAATTTTTACGTTACTAAATAAATAGTTAATAATTTAAAAGAATGTATATTTAATAGTAGCTAATTATGTATATTATGCTGAAAAGTATTAAAAGAATATTTTGCTTAAATTATCTTCATAGTCAAAAATATATGCTAAATCGTCACGATTTTATTATTAAATTAAGTAATGATAATTTAATTTAAAGGAAATAACAAGTCTTATTATTTTTTCTAAAATCGTATTTTTCTTATATTACCCACTTAGAGTTCTTTAAAATATTTTATAATTAAATAATGGCTTTATTATAATTATCAGTGGCTTTAGAGTCTAGACGTTATCGTATCAATAATTAGTTAATTAATTAGAATTGTAGCAACCGTAGATTGGCAACTCAGTTATATTTCGTTAATGTAGGTTTTCAGTTCCGAGACTTAGTTTGAACATTTCCTGTCGTCACCTACCGCATCGGAAAACCAAGACAAGTTCATATGTATTTAAACTTATGTTTTAGTTAATAATTAAAGTAATTACATCGTAGAATCACTGTATCGACACTTGATCCACGGGATCCTATTTGGACCCAACTGATTGTCTGATTGACTCATTGACCCGGGATTGGGGAGTCGTGATAACATTTGTGGTCAAAGCCCCCTACTGCCTCACTGTGGATAGAGAAAGCCCAACCCACTTGGGCTGAAGCCGGATCGTGTTTAATAGAACACATACTGCCTCATCCCTAGCCGATCACAAGATGTTACACGCTCAAAATATTATTGCTAGTTAGATTGCATCATTTTTATTTCCAGAGATTTATTGCATCACTACTTCTTTATTATTATCAGAAAATAAATTATGTTATAAATTGCTTCTTGTCTCTTTTTAATTATTTATTAAGATGCTGGAATGGATATGTATGTTCTTGTTCCCCTCCTGAATGGAGACAAATATTTTAGGTGATTGCGACGACGAGGAGCTGGCTTTTAGTTCTTACTATGAATCCGACCTGGGTTCCGAGGAGTTAGCCGGACCCAGACAGGAGACCCAGGAGTTCTAGATTGCACCTTTGTATTTTGTTTCTTTCCTTCTTTTGAACAAGTTGTAATAAATAAACAAGTTGTAACAACTAAATATTTCTGCTTTGTGCTTATTCCAATTAAACTCTTGGATGCATTTTTAAATGTTTTAATAAAGTTTTATTCCGTATTTAGAATGTTGTTCTTGTATTGCTACTGATTGATACAGCTTACTGTCGCCGTCTCACAACGGTGTAGGATGGGCATGATCCGACTGGACCCAGTATCTTGGGATCGAGTCGTTACAAAATCAATGTCCAGTATCATTTTAAAGTCATCCAGCGACGTAACGGTAAAATTGGCAACACCCTACCAATTTTCTATCGCTATACGGACTCCATTGGCTACCCCTGCACGGGACGCGCCTCCGCATTGGCCGCCTTCATCATGCTCGAATCTTATTCCAAGGCTAGACCCAAGCGACGGACGTCAGCATCCACGACTAAGTTGTGAGTGGCGCCCGTGTCAACTAAGGCTCGTGTGCTCATGCCATTGATCCTCACATCAATGAACATGAGCTCCCTTCTCGAACTCTTCGACACGACCGACATGGCCTTAACGATATTGAGTAAGCGCAACGCTCCCATGTGCGCTCCTAATTTGCACTCTTCGTCCTCTACCTCCTCGATTCGGACGATATTGACACGCATGCTCCTCATCGGACAATCCCAAGCAAAGTGATTCTCTCCGCAGGAGAAGCAGGAAACAACTCGCTTGGGTTGGGCCTTATTGTGCTTCTTTCCTTCGGACGGACCCTCTTTGGGAGAGGTCGCCTGCTCTCACCCACCATTCCTCTTGGTGGTCTTTGGTTTGGCCTTGGCATCATTGTCGTCCCACGTGTACTCGACGAGCCTCTCGGCTGCTGCCATGACGGTGTTCAAGTCTTGTACCCTCTGTCCCTGCAATTCTTGAGCCACCAATAATTTGAGTCCATCAAGGAAGAAGAACAAATGATACTCCTCATCCATGCTAGATATTATAAGCATCAAGCGTGTGAACTCCGTAATGTACTCCTTGATTGTCCTGGTATGCTTGAGTTGCTGCAAGCTCTGCCTCGCTGCAAACTCCACATTTTTTGGATATAACTGAGACTTGATCTTCTTCTTGAGATCCTCCAAAGTCTCTATCGAGCACAAACCCTTCTTGGCTTCCATGCACCTTCGACGCCACCATAACATAGCATCATTGGTGAGATAGAGTGAAGCAATATCCATCTTCTCGACGTCATCGTTGATGTGTAACACCTTGAAGTATCGCTCCACGTTCCACAAGAAATTCTCAACTTCTTTGGCATCTCATACCCCGCTGAAGGATTTTGGCTCAGGGATCTTCCATCTCTTCTGTGCCTCCCTACTCCAAGGTCTACCGTTCGCAACGGCCTTCTCCAAAATGACAACTTCGGTCTAGAGTTCTTCGCAACTCTCGACCACGAACTTTATATCCTCGTAGCCTTGGACCTTCCTACGCAAGTCCTCAATCTCTACATGATGCCCCTTGAGCTCATCCTTAAGTGCACATCGGATCCCTTAGAATTGCTTCCAAAAGATTGTCGTGGACGAAGCGACGTTGCTCTCTAGGCCATCAAAGTACTCTTTTAGCCTCATGTTGCTTTGCTCCACAGAGCCCATGTGTATCTCCATGTCCCTCGAACCCATCTCTAAGACTCTAACGCGCTCGAGAAGGTCTACAAGGCTCTGCTCTGTCATAGACTCCTTGCTTTTGCCCCTCTTATTGGTGTTGGTGTATGCCCTCCTTAGGCGACGTAGGTCCCTCCTGGTTATTCTCGGATGTCGACATGGCACCAACCAACCATCATTCTGATACCACTTTCCACAGATTTAGTATTTTAGGCTACACTTCGACCCATGCGACGTACAAGCATTCTACTGAAAGACTCATGCCAGCCTTCCCCGAACAAATAAGGGCTACTTGAGAATAATACGGAGCAAAAGAGAGAGATTGAAAGTATGAAATTTCACTATACTAGAAAGAGTTTACAACTTTTGGGTCGTGAGGAACAAATGAGGCCTCCCACTTATTTATAGTGCCCATGGGGCTTACAAAAAAATTCTGAAAATAGAATATTCCAGGGATTATTCTAGGATGTTGGTGCTTTCTTTACATGGAGAGAGCTTGCTCTCAACATGCCTTGTAAAAGTTTAGTCCCACATCGGAAATGCACCATAAGTTATCTCAACATATATACTTGGTTGTGTTGTTGAGAGATGCACATGGGGTGGTGACCCTAAGGAGGGAACCATGTGGGTGATTTTACTATGAGGTAAGAATAAGGCTCCAAGGATTAAGCATTAGTGCTTTTGTCATTCTCTTGGATTAATTCCATTTGGAGCTAAGCCCCAAAGGGGCTTAGCGACTCGGACTCGGACTCGGACTCGGACTCGGACTCGAGCTCGGGCTCGGGCTCATGGGCTCATGAGGCGTAATATGGCATTTTGTTGGCGCACATTGCACTTAGCACGTCAGCAGTCATGCGGCTCATGCGGTCCATGCGACACTTGCAGCCATGAGGCCATGCGGCCAGGCTGCTGCTGCTGCTGCTGCAGCCACATGGAGGGCTCCGCTGACTATGCAGACTACATGTCAGTTATGGAAAGACTGATTCAACGCGATTAATTCAGATCCACTTTTTGTGGGATTTGATTCAATCTTTCCATAAGATTTGAATTAGTTTCGTTGCTATCTTTGTGCGATTTGAATTAATTTCGTTGCTATCTTTGTGGAATTTGATTCAATCCTTCCATAAGATTTGAATTAATTTCGTTGCTATCTTTGTGGGATTTGATTCATTCTTTCCATAACTAAAAAGGCGGTTAGGGTTTCCACCCTCTCTCTATATATACTCTCTTCTGGCCTTCTTTGTGAGGTACTACGAATTTTACAAGTCAGAAAAGAGAGAGAGAGAGAGAGAGAGGGAGCTGCCGCCGCCATTGCAAGTCCATCCGAGGAGTCAGAACAGAGGTGACTTCGAGTATTCCACAAGTTCTTCAACTTGCTGGTTCCTGGAAGCAATTTGTGTGGGGCGAATCTTGCTTTGAGCAACGGTGTTTTGACACCCAAGCAACTTTTCTTCATCTCATCTTTCTCTAGATTATTGTAACTCGTTCTGTCCCAATTACAACACATTTGCGAGGAAGAACGAGAGATCTTCTCTTCTCTGTTTCCCTCCTTCATATTGTAATCTGGCTATTTAGTTTTTTGTACCATCGTAGATCTTGAGTTTGATCACTGCAAAGGTTTTGTGTGACTCTCAAATCTTGATTGCATCAGTTTTTCATCTTTGGTCAAGCCCCGGGACTAACAATCTCAAAGCAAGATCCTTGTAGATGGAAAACATTAATGCTTCGCTCGTCCAATCGGACTACTGCAAGTTGGAAAAGTTCGATGGAGAGCATTATCAAGTCTGGAAGAGGAAGGTTTATCTAACTCTTCAACTCAAAGACGTTGATCATGTACTGTTGGAGGAAGAACGTTCTATTCCAGACACTAGGTCTACTGCCGCAATCAATACGGCTACCAAACTCCAGGCCAAATAGAGAAGGGAAAATAGCATCTGTAGGCTTTTCATCCTGAATGTTATGGAGGATTCCCTGGCAGAATCCTACTCGAAGAAGGAATTTGCCAGAGACATATAGAAGTTTGTGGAAAAACTGTATGAAGAAGACAGAAACATGAGCAAGATGTTTGTGGTTGAAAAATATCACAAATTGCTCTTTGAGGATGAGAAGTCCATGTTGCCACAGGTGAAGGAATTTTGAAGCTGCGTCAGAAACTGGAAGACAAAGAGATGCCCCTACCCGACAAGTTTGCCGTTGGAAGGATCGTCTCAAAACTTCCTGCTGGATGGAGTACCTTCTATGCAAGGATGCTCAGAAAGAAGCTAGACATTAGCTTGGGAGATCTACTTCAAGAGATCCATGTTAAGGACGAGATGCGTTCCCAACAGAAGATGGACACTCTGTCCAAACCGTTGGCTAAGGCCAATCTAGTGCAGAGGAGAGATCCCAAGGGGAAGCAGGCGGCTTCTCACAAGAAGAAGGACTTCAACAATCTAAAAGTGAAGAGTCCTTCATTCAAGCAACAGAAGTCCAAGTCCCAAGTGACTTGTTTCAATTGTGGCAAGAAAGGCCACTACGAGAGTGAATACAGATCCAAGCCTAAACAATCAGAGAAAGGTGAGCATAGTAAGGTTTTATTGGTGTCTAACATTGTTGCTATGATCGTACAGGTCACAACTGTGGGGGTTGACTCTGACTGGTGGATAGACACTGGTACGACTTGCCATGTCTGTTCTGGCAAGGAATGGTTCGTCACGTACCAGCCGATATCTGAGAAGGTTGTCATGGCGAACCAGGCCCAAGTTGAAGTTCTGGGGATCGGGACTGTGGAGCTGAAACTCACTTCTGGGAACACTCTAACGCTTCAAGGTGTGAAGCATGTTCCGGTAATTGCCAAGAACCTGAAGCATATTCAAGGTGTGAAGCATGTTCCGGTAATTGCCAAGAACCTGATCTCTGGGAGCCTGCTCTGCAATGCAGGCTTAAGGATAGACATCAATGCTGGTCAGATGGTGATGTCCAAGAAGGGAACATACTTCGGAAAGGCTTATCAAACCGAAGGAATGTTTAAAATTCAGCTTGTCAACCAGTTTGATGACATTAATGCAGTTGCATTTTCTGATTATTCTCTTGAGTTGTGGCATAATAGACTAGGACATGTTCATTATAAAAGAATTAACAAAATGTCTAGTCTCGGACGTATCTCAAAATATGGGGGTAAGGTGGAGAAGTGTGAAGTATGTGCTCAGACGAAGATCATAAGGAAACCCTTTCATCGGGTCAATCGAAGCACAGATCTTCTGGAGTTAGTACACTCCGATATCTGTGACTTCAAACATTTCTCCACGAAGGTCGGAATGAAGTATTTCATAACCTTCATCGACGACTTCTCAAAATACGCGTTCGTCTACTTGCTCAAGACTAAAGACTATGGTTTGAGAAGTTCAGAGAGTTCAGGGCCGAAGCTGAACGACAGACTGGACAACAACTCAAGAGGTTGATAAGTGATTGAGGTGGGGAGTACAGGTCTCATGACTTCGCATCGTTCTGCAAAGAACATGGAATCATATGCGAGACTACTGCTCCATATTCTCCTCAATCCAACAGAGTAGCAGAGAGGAAGAACCGAACATTAACAGAAATGATGAATTCAATGTTGCTTACTGTAGGTCTTCCAAAATGCTACTGGGGAGAAGCTGCATTAACGGCCACTTTCATTCTGAATAGAGTGCCATATGCAACTTCGGACGTAACTTCTCATGAACTCTGGTTCAAAGTCAGACCAAACTTGAATGTCATTCGAGTGTAGGGGTGTCTGGCGTATATGAAGCTTCCAGATCTGAAGATTCAGAAGCTGGGGACAAGGACTACGAAGGCGATCTTCTTGGGTTATGCCGAGAAGAGTGATGCTCGAAGATTTCTTGATATTGAGTCAAATAATATCATCGAATCTTGCGATGTTGAATACTTTGAAGACAAGTTTGCAAAAGACAAAAACATTGTTCTTTCGGACATTCCGAAAAATAATGTAGGTACAAATGAGACTGAAATCTCATATGGGCCAGTAGTCCAAGAAGAAGCTGTTGTTGATGAAACAACTCTTGTACCAGAACTCACAGAGCCGTCAGCAAAGCGAGCGAGGAGACCTAAAGACTTCGGAGATGATTTTGTCACCTATCATGTGGAAGCAGATCCGCTTACCTATGATGAGGCGATGAAGACCAGAGATGCTATCTTCTGGAAGGAGGCAGTGAATGACGAGTTTGACTCTATCACCTACAATAACACATGGGTGTTGGTAGATCTACCTGAAGGAGAAAAGCCTATCGGATGTAAATGGATCTTCAAGAAGAAGATGAAGGCAGATGGAACTATTGACAAGTTCAAGGCCAGGCTGGTAGCCAAGGGATTTTCTTAGAAACAAGGGATAGACTACTTTGACACGTACGCTCCAGTAGCTCGGAATGACCACCATCAGGATGTTAATCGCTCTAGCAGCCATACATAAGTTGGTGATACATCAGATGGATGTAAAGACAGCATTCCTGAATGGGGAGCTGACCGAAGAGATTTATATGCAATAACCAGATGGATTTGTTGTCAAAGGTCTTGAAGACAAAGTCTGCAAGTTTGGTGAAATTATTGTTTGGTTTGAAGCAAGCTCCCAAGATGTGGCATGAGAAGTTTGACAAAAGTCATTAGGTCAAACGGCTACAGAGTCAGCGAGACGGACAAATGTGTTTACACAAAGTTTGCTGATGGAAGAGGAGTCATCGTTTGTCTGTACGTGGATGACATGCTAATCCTAGGGACGGATATAGGCTGTGTCACGGAGAAAAAGAAGTTTCCTCTCAACCAAGTTCAGTATGAAGGACTTGGGGGATGCAGATGTCATCTTGGGCATAAAGATCATCTGGACAGACACTGGAGTAGCGCTGTCACAATCTCACTACATTGAGAAGATGCTCACACGCTATGGGTATAAGGATCTTCCAGGGATCGATACGCCATACAGGTGTGATCAGAAGCTGAAGCCAAACTCGAGGAAAAGTGTCAGGCAGCTGAGTATTCTAGCATTATCGGAAGTTTAATGTACGCAACCACTGCCACAAGGCCTGACATAGCTTTCGTCGTAGGAATGTTGAGTCGGTTCACAAGCAACCCAGGGGTTAAGCACTAGAAAGCTGTGAAATGGGTGATGAGATATCTCAAGAAGACTCAGACATATGCACTGCACTACAATGGGTATCCGACAGTAGTGGAAGGCTTCAGTGATGCTAGCTGGTGTTCAGAGGTTGAAAGCGAGAAATCCATAGGTGGATATGTCTTTACCTTGGGTAGAGCTGCTATATCGTGGAAGTCGAAGAAGCAGACTATACTCTCTCGTTCCTCCATGGAATCTGAATTCTATGTACTTAAAACTATAACAGATGAAGCAGAATAGCTTTGGAAGCTCATATATGATCTTCCAGTAGTTGGGGCTCAGATACCGGCGATACCGATATACTGTGACAACTAGACGACTGCGGCGGTGGCATCAAATGACCTCTTCAACGAAAAGAATACGACTGTGCGGTTGAAGCACAGGACAGTACACGATCTTATCAAAAGAGGTGTAATTGCAGTGATTGATGTTCGGAGTCAGGAGAACCTGGCAGATCCGTTCACAAAGGGCCTCAAGCGCCAGTTGGTCGATGATACAGCTTGTAAAATGGGCTTGAAGGCATTCTGATAGTGTGTCTTTGTAATCCTACCATAAAGTTTTATGCTATTAGTTCAAAAGAAATCTACTAGGCATCTAACTTTGGTTCAAAGGAGGTTCACTGACTGGGAAACTATCAGGTAACAGTGGATACTTGTTCTCTGGAACATGGAAGGGATACGGATCCATAACTACTGTTGTCTACTTTGTATTTTCTGCAGAAAAAATAGATCATGTGGAAGGTTGGCTTAAACGCCTTAATGAGTTCTCAGGCAGAGTGAATGCCTGGTATGCTTTACAGGAAGCACGGTAGAGCAGCACTACAAGGAGTGAAACTCCATGCTACAGTGGGGTGACTCCACCATAAGGTTCCTAGGTCTAGGATATTGCCTCGGCTTTGCAAGCCAAGTCATAGCGGCGTAGCCGCAAATAGGCAAGTAGCCTAATGTTGTATGACGTAATTAAAGAGTTGTAGACAGCACTACAAATAGGAGGATGGCCCCATGTTACAGTGGCATGACACCACGATGAGGTACCCAGGTTGGGGTAAAGCCTCGACCTTGCAAGCCATGTCGTTGCGGCGTAATACCGCAAGGAAGCCTTAGGCTTCATGCTGAGTAGATTGGCACTACAAAGAGGCTGAGACCTCATACTACAGTAGTATGACACTACGATGAGGTTCCCAGGTAGGGGTAGTGCCTCGGCTTCAGGCCATGTCATAGCGGTGTAGCACCGCAAGGGAAGCGCAAGGCTTCATGTCATGTCACTTTAATAAAGAACTCACCTATAGTGTATGGAAAGAGATATCAGGCCGTCTCTTGAGGGTAAACTTGTAGACGCCCAAAATTATACACTGAAACTAGGCTGGCACAGGGCCTTTAATGTGCAGCCAGAAGCACACGTAACTACACTTTGTGAGTGGAAAGAATTACAATTGTGGTACAGAATTCAAGGCGTAGTCCATTCTTGTATCACATTGTTATTTAACCCATGCGGGAAGATTCAAGTCGTCAGCGACATCTATCCTAATACAAAATGGACAGTTACTGTGGGGAACGTTCAACCCTGGACACATATATATGTTATGATATGTGGGGGATTGTTGGTGCTTTCTTTACATGGAGAGAGCTTGCTCTCAACATGCCTTGTAAAAGTTTAGTCCCACATCGAAAATGCACCATGAGTTATCGCAACATATATACTTGGTTGTGTTGTTGAGAGATGCACATGGGGTGGTGACCCTAAGGAGGGAACCATGTGGGTGATTTTAATATGAGGTAAGAATAAGGCTCCAAGGATTAATCATTAATGCTTTTGTCATTCTCTTGGATTAATTTCATTTGGAGCTAAGCCCCAAAGGGGCTTAGCGACTCGGACTCGGACTCGGGCTCACGGGTTCATGAGGCATAATGTGGCATTTTGTTGGCGCACTTTGCACTTAGCACTGTCAGCAGTCATGCGGCCCATGCGGTCCATGCGGCACTTGCAGCTATGAGGCCATGCGGCCAGGCTGCTGCTGCTGCTGCCACATGGAGGCTCCGCTGACTGTGCAGACTACAAGTCAGTTATGGAAAGACATATTCAATGCGATTAATTCAGATCCACTTTTTGTGGGATTTGATTCAATCTTTCCATAAGATTTGAATTAGTTTCGTTGCTATCTTTGTGGGCGATTAATTCATATCCACTTTTTGTAGGATTTGATTCAATCTTTTCATAAGATTTGAATTAGTTTCGTTGCTATCTTTATGGGATTTGAATTAATTTCGTTGCTATCTTTGTGGGATTTGATTCATTCTTTCCATAAGATTTGAATTAATTTCGTTGCTATCTTTGTGGAATTTGATTCAATCTTTCCATAACTAAAAAGGCGGTTAGGGTTTCCACCATCTCTCTATATATACTCTCTTCTGGCCTTCTTTGTGAGATACTACGAATTTTACAAGTCCGAAAAGAGAGAGAGAGAGAGGGAGCTGTTGCCAGCCATTGCAAGTCCATCCGAGGAGTCAGAACAGAGGTAACTTCGAGCGTTCCACAAGTTCTTCAACTTGCTGGTTCCTGGAAGCAATTCGTGTGGGGACGAATCTTGCTTTGAGCAACGGTGTTTTGACACCCCAACAACTTTTTTTCATCTCATCTTTCTTTAGATTATTGTAACTCGTTCTGTCCCAATTGTAACACGTTTGTCAAGGAAGAATGAGAGATCTTCTCTTCTCTGTTTCCCTCCTTCATGTTGTAATCTGGCTATTTGGTTTTTTGTATCATCGTAGATCTTGAGTTTGATCACTGCAAAGGTTTTGTGTGACTCTCAGATCTCGATTGCATCAGTTTTTCATCTTTGGTCAAGCCCCGGGACTAACATAGGATACTCTAGAACCTAGATATGTATAAGGAGCCTTCTAGAATATCTAGAAAGATCATGAGTCTTCCAGAGAATTCCACCATCTTCTAGAAAATTCCTGAGTCTTCCAGAGGATTCCACCATCTTCTAGAAAGTATCGGAAGCTTTCAGCATAATCTCGTTCCATGGAAAGTTATGCAAGTCCATCTCGGTGGTGCGTTACAACCAGCTAATAGTTAATGGATGGTTGTTTTAATTGCACTACACGATTAAATGTACTACCAGTCATCTTGATTGTATAAATGATTAAATCTTAAAAAAAGAACTGTCAGGAAAATATCACTTGGAAATAGATTAAACTACGCTTCATAGTAAGGGGCTGTATCGTTTGCTGAATACACAAATTCAGGAAATATCCAAGGTGGAACAATTATTCTCATAGAATTTTAGATGAATTCATTATTTAGATATCAAGACATGCAAATACTGTCTTCCTGCATTAGGAAAGAAGTAAACCACATAATTAAATATAACTTCTGTTACATGAAACGCAACTGGTAGCATATGCTTGGTCTATGCAAAAATTTATTTATTGCATTGAAGGATGACGTGGTACCTCTCATGATTATCTCTCCAATAGTGCATTTGCAAATAAAGTTGTTATGACTGCAACTCCAAGAGGGAGTATTTGGAGCTCTTTGTGCATCTAGAGATTTCATTAGAAGAGCAGAATACATCAAGCAATAAAAGTTAGGTTTTGTAAGATAGGCATTTACTATGTAGCATTTATTCAAATTGTCATTGAAGTGTTTTTTTACACACCAAGAGTCCATTCTCAACAATAGTGCCTCTACCATCTTTCCTCTTTAGGGACTCGATTCTTTGTTACTTTTGTCTATCTACTTAATTGGAGTAAGAAACCTATGTTTTTTTTGTTGCTTTTGCATATCATTGATAAAGTGCAAGGATCATAACACATACTCCAATTCTATGTTTTCTAATCCTGATGCATCGCGAGAAATTTTTTTTATTTAATATTATTAATAACTTTTTATGTAGCCTGATGTCATGGGTAATGACATTAATTTTGCTAGGTCATGATAATTATGACTATATATACAAAACTAGGTATTACTACACATTAATAACAATTTTTTTTACATCTGAATATTAATTATGGAGTTTCGGCATCTAGAATAAAATCTTGCAAAGTCATCTAGATATAAATATATTGTTATTTTATACGTAATGTTTAATGTATGAATTTTTTTTTTTGATACATGTTGCTATATAGTATTGTCAAATGTTTTCTATCACTGTATTATGTAACTAAAATATATGCCTGACTTATTATTTTTTGGGTATATTGTAGCATCTTTATAATTCTTTTTTTCATATTTACCATAAAAAGTATTCTTGAATTATTTTAATGGTAAAATTCATAAACAACATATATTGGTGTGCCAGAATGGACAAGTTGTGCATCGGTTCAAATTACATTTGTTACTAATATGCAAACTAAATTCTATTTTTTGAAAACATAATCATTAGAAATATTTCAAATATTTAGAATATGAAACATGTTAACGGTGACGATACTACAAATTTATTTTTGAATTATCTTATTGTTAACATGATCCATGTAATGTTATTTCTCCAAGTCAGAAAATTAGATACTATGACTTGTTAGGAAAGGCTCAAACATGCTAAGGATGAAGGTAAATAATACAAAGTTCCTCATTCTATTGTTATAAACTTAATGTTTGTATATCTCATTTTCCAAATTCTTGGACAAAAATAGATGTCGGTGAGATTATAGGACCATCTCAAAATGATGTAAAAATTGACATTTCTTCTGAAGTGCTATTACTAAGCCGAAATCAAGAAGTACAAAATTGCTCCAATCATGTGGAAAGATAATTTTTTACATTTACAATTCACATATTCTGTTCATGTTTTTTGCATTCTTAAATTTAATTGGACAAATATCGTGTTGAAATCGATGAGCCTAATTATCTTGGTTTATATATATGGTTCTACATATTATTTTATTGAAGTGATATTCTTCGCATGTTAGTTTTGCATGTTTGAACCTTAGTTGATTGTATTAGAACTTGTTTTCAGACAAAGAAATTACAATATTGTTCTGTCAAAATACTTGGATTATGTTAGGCAAGCATTGGTTTGCAAATAAATTGTGATATTATATTTTTCTTTTGACACGCTCAAACAATTTAGTCAAGAGAAAAATAGTTTAAGATATTGCAAATCCGTATAAATTTAGTTTTTTAAAATAGAGATTAGTTTGGGTACAAGCTGAAAGGGTCCTTCTGTTGTCTTCAGACCAACGTAAGCTGGAAACCAGCCCTCTACAGCTAACTTAAGTTGATCAAAACTTGATAAACTAAAGATTTATGAAGGTCAATTAGCAAAAAAATAAACTATTATTCTAGTACTTTAAATTGTCATTTTTTGTAAACATGGCTTGTAAAGATAAATATTTAGAGCAAATACTGAAAGTTACTGTATCTTACTTTAAGAGGTAAAAGAGTAAGATGAATTTGGGCTCACTATCAGAGGACTTATATTTTGATTCTGATGACACAGAGTATGATTTAGGAGTATCCTAAACATCTGGATTAGTCAAACCAAAAAATTTCTAAAAAATGGACTACAATTGGTTTTATAGAATTTTAAGTGTTTTTCTGAGTCAGTATGACATTTTTCGGATATAAAAACACTAAAGATCACTAAAATCCACTGTAAGATCTCACATGGTCCATGTGACAACTATCATAGCTAAGAGTATCAACGAATTTGAAATAGTATATTTAAACATTGCTTGTGCTGAAACTGAATGGCTTAGATATCTTACTACGTATATATCAAATAGATCTAAGCCCAAATTTCACTCTTGCTATTTCATGATGTATATTGAAACTGAATAGATCAAGCATCTTATTATGTATACACATGATCTACATATTTCTGTACATGTTGTTTTTATAAATTGTGCTAAAATATTGCTAGAGCATGATCTTGTGAGTTCTAAGATGAATAGGTACATGCAGCTGCGTTTCAAGACACTAAAAGAGCCTAAAAAGGCAAAAATGTGGTTCTTGACTATAAAAGTCATAAAAGAATTTTATAGATCTCTTGACGAAGAGTCTGTTTATGCTTGACGAAGAGTCTATCTAGAAAATTAATCCTAGTATCATCGAGGGAGATGGGGTTAAGCCCATAAGTAGGTCACCAACAGTGACAACCCAACCTAGTCTGACTGGAGATCCCAAGAAGCCGGTTCAACGGGTAGAAATAAGCTGGACTTAGGTGACTATTATAGAACACTGACCTTTGAGATTAAAATTCTCTTAAACTAATCCCCAAGTGGTTGTACGATGATGTACAATGATACTCCTTCCTTATGGTAACAGTGTTCCAGTGTAATTTGGTTAGAATGAGTTTTAAAACTCTTAATAGGTCCAAGCATGATTATACAGGGCTGACTCCAATCACCAGCCCTTTGAGGACTTACCCATGCGAGAGGTCGTGAAGGTCGCGACTATGGGACAAGGCGATCCCAGACAACTCTCATGAATAAGGAAAAAGTGCATGGCCAATCAAAAGTGTACTAAAATTATACGGGGTTTTGGTTATTTAATTTAATTAATAATAATTATTTGTTATATATTTATGTATATTGATTGTTTATCCCCATTCTCGTAGCTTTGAGATTGGTAGCACAATACTAGATAGTTTCTCCCAACAAAATTAGTATTCGTGACCTAATCGAGCTTCTCTAGACTTGTACCATTTATGTCACACTAAAACACATCTCTATATGCTTTATTTTTATTGAACAACATTCGTGTACAAAAATCGTAGTTCAATATTTGACTTTTTTGCCTAAGTCCGCTCCAATCGAAATTGGAGACACAAATACGATCCGAACCCTTCGTCCCAAAGGAGCGTTATGATCTAGACTAACCATAGAACACACATGTAGCTTGTGTCCCATCAAATGGACCCATATACACTCGCTAAACACCTATAAATTAGTAGGACATTTTTTTAGGTAAATTGTTCTAGTGAGCTACACTAGTCTATCGGTGCATCGAAATAGCTCAACCCAAATGTCAAATAGTGAACCAACTTGATCCTAATATAGGAGAGGACTTAATTAGATAAATCCTAGTGGGCTTAGATCAAGTTTTTGGGTTCAAAAGGTTAGTGGACAGCAGCTTATATAAATGGCATTCCATATGTAAATAGGTGTGTATATGTTGGGTTTTAGCTCAAATAAATAACCAAATGGTCACTAAACAAAACCTAGCTTAAGGAGGATTAGTTAACCTTAACATGATGGTCGTAGGCTCAATTTTAGGCATCTAAATAATAGGGTACAACACCCATATGTTTATGTCATTCCACTTGGTATATTTAGTGGTTGTGTGGGTATGTGGAGGGTTTAAGCAAAATAAATTACCCAAATTAATACCAAACCAACCCTAACTTAAAGGATGGTTAGTTAACCACGTAATAAGGATTTTAGAATAATTTTTAGGCCCTTAAACTAGTGGGTACAACAATAATAAGCTACCATATGTTCGATGGTTTGGAATGGATAGCTCACTCTATGTAGTTGCAAAAACTACCTTTTCAACTACCCTATTTGCAAGGCCAGTCCTCCACAACCTCCTCCATATTATACTTTTTCCTAAGCCATTTTTCCTTCAATTTCCTTCAATATTCTAGCCCCTAAGCCCCTACAAACTGGTGGAAATTCTGTGCACTTGGCCGAAACTTCGTCTACTTCGGAGCGTTCCGACGACCAACCACGAAGGTGTAGCACCCAAGTATGAAGCATAGAAGGTACCTTGGTCTCTTGGATTACTAGAGGAGGAGTTTAAAGGGATATACTTATAAATCCCCTAATTTTAGGGTTCTTTTAAAAAAAATTAAATGAATTATTTTTAATAAATAATTCTATTATAATTAGTTTTAAAAATTAAATGTACTTTTTTGTGACTTTGATTTTTGGAGTGCCAGGGATGTCAATCTCTCGAAACATTCTTTATGAGTTTTACAGTAGGCAAGATTATCTTCATTTTAATATATCATGTCCCACTCAAACTTGTTCTCTTGCATTCTATTTACATCGTACAACTTATTTACATCGTACAACTTTCTTGTCAATTTAGGTCGTTTAACCATCTAAAGTAAAACTTGACTGAACTTCCAATTTAATTTCGGAGCTCAACATCTATCCAACCTAATCGACCCAATGTATAATTTTGACCTATTTTGAGTCTGCTATACACATGCCACTTGTGTGCCATCCAATTGAGCTCCCATATGCTATTATTTCATCAATGATCAAGAATAACTTAAATTGTAGTCATGATCGCTCTAAGCCCAAACCTGACCCAATCAAATGCCGAACTCAAATTCATTTGGCCACCCTCAAGACATACCCCCAAACACCCACGGTCACACATCGAATTCTTCATTTCCCCTCAACTTGAAACCCCTTTTTTCTCTTTAGTATTATTATGCTAGTATTCATAATTTTATAACATACATATAAGACCTAGCCTAAATTGCCTTGTCACCAATGCAGATAGATAAATGAATTATATAGGGTATATATATATATATATATATTTATATATATATATATATATATATATATATATATATATATATATATATATATATATTGTTATTTATACTATATATATTACTATTTAGAGTGTGTATATATATGTATATATACCTAAATATATATTTTGGAAAAATATATGTATACGTATATATAAAATTTAGAGTATATACACATAAGTAATTTTCTTTCTGAGTATATATATATATATATATATATATATATATATATATATATATATATATTTATATCTTATACAAAACAAAAAGGTTTTTGAATCCTAGGGCTGACTGTGCCAAGATAAAGAGTGGTTGGGATTTAATCTTGGTGAATCAACGGTTGTGGGATTTTATAGGAAAAAGCATTATTGGGAGTGGGATTTTATGGGGAAGAGCATTATTGGGAGTGGAGTTTTATGGGGAATCCAAAGATGGGAATTTAATATTTTGATGGTTGGGATTTAATATTTTGATGGGGGCCTCATAATGGTTGTGGATGAGCATTATTGAGAGTGGGGTTTTATGGGGAATCCAAATAAAATTTACATCCAGCAGTGGTTGGGATTTAATATTTTGATGGGGGCCTCAAAATTATTATTGTTCGTTTAAAATTGGGGGTCCAAGATTTTGAGGGGGAATACCTTAAATGAACCATGCCCATTGGGCACGGGTTATGACTATATATATATATATATATATATATATATATATACATTTACATTTCATATATACATTTTGGATTGTATTTATGCATATTTGTATTTTTCTTTTTTTATGTAAATGTATATGTATATATACATATACATATACATATACATATACATATACATTTACATTTACATATATACATTTTGGATTGTATATACGCATATGTGTATTTTCCTTTTTTTTTCTAAATATTAATCAACCCAACAGCCCATTTAAACTCCATCCCTTCCTAATATTATTCCGAAGCCCACACCCTGGCCCAAGGCAGAAGGCCTAGCAACCACTAATCCCATTAGTGTGAAGGGTCTGGCTGGTCCCTTAGTCGAACACAAACCTAATTCGTACTGGGCTAGAACCTGAGAAATATAACCATTAGATGGGCGGGTAGGAACCCGAAACCCGTAGGAACCCACACACGTTAAATTCAAAACTAACACAAAGTGCTTTATTCTCTCCCTGTTCTTTCCCCTACACGAAGTACTCTTTCCTCTGTATCGCCCTGCCAATTTGTAGATGCGCCAAGCGTGTCAGAGCATGCGATGACCATCTCGGCCCTCTCTCCTCCTCTTTAACACTCCGACATGCACTGTGACAATATGCACAGCAGGCGCTGGAGCAGCGTAGCGATGGCCATGCACCTGCGCCTGCGACACCCGTGACCCGTGTACGACCTCGACGAACAACCCTGGGTGTGTCCGTATTGTCCTCGATGCAAGACAGAGTCGATTCGTGCATTTTGTATAAGATTCCGTCGTGACGCGTGCGAATTCGAGCCAAGAATCATGTTTCGTTGCAGCAATTTGGGACACATTTTTTAGACAATTTGACTATTAGATCGTCGATTCGATTATTCTGACTCAATCTCGGTATATACTCCTTTATTCACCTAAAATTTCAATCATTAATTCGATCGTTTGATAGATCAAACTGGCCGCTAATTGACCATTTAAATCATATTTATTTTGGACAGTTTCGTGGAGCCAACTTCGCGGATTCATTTCTCTCTCGTCAAAGCTCCGTTTGAGGAACCACCAATTCCATAGCGTAGCAGGTATAATAGCCTTTATACCGTCAAATTTCAGCTTCATAACGGTTGGTTGAAATTAATGCCAAATTTGGCCTTTTGAAACCGTAATATTCAATTTGTAAAATTCTAATTTGAACCATGAAACTCCGAATTTCAATTCTGATGACACTAGTGGTCTTATGGCATCATTTTGCCTAAAGTCATATATAATTTGCTGTGTTTGGAGGACATGGGGCCCCGATATGCATTTTCGTGCAAATCGGGTTCCAAAGTTCGGGTCAACGGGCCATTTTGAGATCGGCTCATCGGAATCAAATTTTGGATATACCGTTGGGATGGTATTGTCATTCTGGACATGTTAACATATATTTTGCTAGAATTGGTGGACCTTGACTCCGGCACACATTTTCATGCAAACCGGGTCCCAACGTCCGGGTCAATGGGTTATTTTGAGATCAGCTCATCAGAATCCAATTCTGGATATACCGTTGGGTTCGTATCATCATTCTGGACTTATAGACATATAATTTGCTAGGTTTAGAGTACTTTTATCTTGGTATATTTTTTGATGCAAAGTGGGTCCAACGGCAGACATTATTTTGACCTAAATTACCATTTTGCCCCTAGGTCCAAATTGGACTTATAGGTAGGCTATCCCAGCAAAATTGACCATTTTGGACATGTTGGTGATGTTTGTTTCATCATCTGACGACTTCTATTTGATTTTTCCTTTATGGATCACAGTTAATTATAATTAATTCTTATTATGCTCGTATTTGGAAATTCGTGCATCAAAACTGAGATCAGTCGATTCCAGTGATCTCACATCGCTAAAATTGACAAGATGATCATATGAATCACCAAGATAACATTGTTAACCTTGTGGTTGATCAACTTGTCTCGATTTGTATGTCGTAGGTTTCCTTTTATGAATAACGAGGTACCAACTTGACATTCAATAACCTATAACTTGTAATTCATATTATTAGCAATAATGATTATAGAGACTAGTGTGACCTAGTTCTAGGCGATATAATTAACAAGTGTCTTAGATAACATAAGGTAATACGTGACTAGAACGACCCAAGCTCTCTAGGTGGGAGTTATGAGCCATACGTGTACTTTAGTATAGTGATATGTATTTGTTTGTGATTTGGGTTGATAGAGATTTGCATGGAGTATGATTTATTGGCTCATGGATAGTGGGATAGACTTTGGTACTGCAGTCTCGGCACAGTTTGGACAAACTCCAGGCAAGTATATCCTGCAAACTTGATTTATAATATTTACATACTTATATTCTCTATCAGTCGATCACACTGAATATATTATATATGCTTTACCTATTCATTATCAGTATGTTGTCATGATTATACCTGTTGACACTTAGGCTTGATACACGAACTCACGATACATGGAATATAGGTGACTCGTTGATGAACTATGGACATTTACTTGATGATTGTGTATATGTTTGACTGTTTCGTGGACTTATTATTTATTAGAGTTAGGCTGGACGTGTCGTAGATGTGACACAGACAATATCATTGGATGGGAAGGACAGTCACTAGGTGTTAGGGCTACGAGCAGAGTTCACTTTTGTTGTTGATGCACGACGGGTGCCTGGAAGGAGCGGCACTGCACGATTACCCAAGATCCCATAGACAGCTTCTTCGTTGAACGTTGTCCTCGAGTGAATTTTACACATACTAGATGGTCTGCCTAGTTATAATACTACTGGATCACCTGATTATTACCTTGATACCTGTTTGTAACCTGGTTCACATGTTGCTTCCTTCACATGTTATTAACTGCACTTTATTTTGGCATGTATATTATGTATCATGCTACGTCCCGCTAAGGAAACTGGTTTTCTTCTAGTTATATGCTGAGGATTGACATAGGATATTGGGGCTAATTCGGATTTCTCTCTCAGGTATCGTTAGTTGATGTATCGTTAGTTGATGCCTTCTTATCATTCTTCTGCAGTATTTCATATCTAGTTTTTCTTACTAGTTTTGTAGAATTTTATGGATTTATACTTTGGATACTTGGACAATTGACAGCTTATACGTATTCGAGTTGGACTAGAGTCTGCTTGAATACGTAGCTGGCTATTGCCACGTGGCCTGGTCCCGTATATTTTAGGACTGGGAGCGTGACATAGTTTTTGTGGTGGCCCTATGCAGGTCTAGTCTTTGTAAAGTGTACGAAGTCGTAGTGGTACTTAGGATAGGTGTACTACTATGAGACCTGTAACCAATTGAGAAATAAGATTTGAGGATACTTCTACAACTAGGATTATAGGTTATCTAGTACTCTCCAACATGATTGCTCTCATGTTATCTTCTTTCTCTATATGATTGCTTTCGTGTTTTATCTTTCCTATGAATTGACTAAACTCTTTCCTGTTGACCTCTTGAGTAATTGTTGTCATTCATTTACGGTAAATAATTGGAAATGCCCCATGGATGGGTCCAAGAAAAGTTCGAAAAAGTATATTTATCCTTATATTACGGAATTTAGAGTCTTTGCAGCCAGAGAATACTAGCAAGGTTGAATTTTAGATGACGACATCATGGTTACATATGTTTCTCTAATTCTACTTGAACCAACTCCTATGCATTTTGATTGACCTCTTCTCTTGTCCTTCGTAAAAAGTTAGTTTAGAAATATTTCATGGATTTAGCTAAGCTAAGTTCAAGAACCTTTATTATCTAGCGTGGCATCTGTGCACTGCAGCCATTCGTTGTATTATGGAACAAGTAAGTTATTACAGCCAGATGCACACTGGCTTGGTAATAACTGTAGGACCGTTTAGCACCTCTAGAGGGGAAAGGTAAATAGAGTGTATACGTGTGCAGCGAAAAAATAATCACCAATTAAAATTATTAAGCAGTTATATTTTATGGCAGATAAAAGAAGGTAAATAAAATACGGTAAAGTAAGAGTCAAGAATTCAAACTCAGTGAATACCACGATGTATACGGGTTTCCCTCTGAGAGGACTAGTCCAGTCGCGGGTACTCTTGCTCGCTGTTAATCCACTATGGAACAAGCTTTAACTGAGTGATTGCAACTCTTACAACACCGTGCTTGGTGACAAGTATATGACCGACTTCACAACACCATGCTAGGTGACGAGCGTGCGACCGACTCCAAAAGGCTATTGGAAAACTAATACGTTTTCTGAATGCAGCCTCCGATACAACTCTTCAACACCAAACCCTAGATTAAACATAAACTATAATGGCTTGGCTAAGAGTCGTAAAGTCTTAGACATGAAAGTAAAAAGCTCAGAATACTTTAGATAGAGAAGAGAAGATATGAAATTGGATGATTTGAAATGAATGGTAATCCCAACTCTATTTATAGTATTTTTGGGGGAACGAACTCGGACAGAGTTCTGGCAGAGTTCGGATGCTAGAATTTTGCATATGAACGTTGGATGCAAATTTGGTGGGAACTAAAATTCAAATAATCCAGACCGAACTCGGGCCAAACTCGGTCAGAGTTGTGTCAGAGTTCTGCTGGGTTAGAACACTAAGGAATGGACCAAATTTGCATAGGTTTTGGGCTTTTTGGAATTGTAGTTTTTTGGGATAAGTATGTAGGCTTATTTTTGTTTGTGGACTGAGAAAAACCTAAGCCAGTACCGATCCGATCAATCTCACATTTTTTCTATACTTAATAAAAGAAAAAATACATAATAAATATGAAAATAAATAGCCCATTTGATGACGCCTTTCTCCTGTTATTAGACTCATTTTTCCTTGACGGCAATCGTCCAAAGATAAATAGATCTAGAAATCTGAATACCTATCGAGGGCTTCGCCCCCGAACCCCCACGGGGGGCGCCGGATAGGTCGTTAGGCGGTTCAGAGAAATCTTCTTGTATTATGCCGTCTTTGGCCCATCAATAATTCTTTGTTGCATATGTCCTGGTTTGATCATGCTTACTTCTTGTTTGCAAGTACATGTTAGACGAAACAAAACAAAATAATGCAGTGTGATACAAGCATAGCAATATGATATAGACCATTTAGGACAATGCTAAGTTTATAGGACAATGCTAAGTTTAAGTAGCAACATGATAGTGATTATATGAATATTAGTGACATCACTAGTTAACTTAATTGATTAGACATATTCAAAAACATGATATAATCATTGGGCTAACAATCTCCCCCTTTTTAATTATGGCAAATCGGTTAATTTAAGGATATATACGATAGATGCATATGTCACTAATAAACACATATTACTAAAAAATTCTTTGCTAACTTAAACTTATTTCTCCCCCTTTGACATGATCAAAAAATAAGCTCCCCCGTAATAAGCTATAAAATGAAATCAATCATCAAAGAAGGAAGGCAGAAATAATCATGAACAACGATCAAGATAGAAATTGGAAACAAACCATTCAAAACACAGTCTAAGACAGAATATAACTACAGTTTTGAAGGAAACCAATATAGTAGAAATCAATCATTGGTCATAAATAATCCATGAGAGAAAAACTTCACAGATCTAGTATAACAATATAAAATACCAAATATAGAATAATTAGAAGATATAATTAGACTTTTAACAGTGATAAAAAAATATGATTCACACTTTGCCCATACAAAATAGTGAATCACTTCTATAAAGAATTTAATCATTGAAAAGAAATCAAAGCAGATATACTAGAATCTATACAAAATCTATACCAAAGTTCATGCATTTGAACTAAATTACCTTAACATGATAAATAAATATCCACTAGATAAACATGAAGGTAATGAAGACAAAATACTTGAGAAGGAAAAATTAAGTCGACTTGAATGCTCCCCGCAAATTATAATCAGTATAAGTATAGATAATCATGAACTTTGAGATAAAATCTCAATAAGAAATGCCAAATCAATTGAAGCTCAAAGGAATCATCAATATGGATAACTAAATATATCTGGCAAGATAATTTTAAAAAAAACTCGAAAAATAAGAGAATCAAGAAGAAATAATAATAATCATATATTCTCTCATAAAAATATCATGAACACAATCGATAAGAATTAAAAAAATAGACAGTAGGTCCATGATTGAACTAGGTATACCACATATTAAGAGTGTAAATAAATTGAAACAATTGATTTGCTCCCCCTTAAAATATGCGTATCTAGTTCAAAAATAATTTATATGCAAAAATAGATAAAATAAATAATCACAAGATCTGAGGAATATCCAAGATATGCATCTTTCTTTCGTTTGATCAAATGCATACAAAGTTCCAAACTTGAAATAAATATCATCTTTAGGCAAGTGTAAGAAATATCCAATAAATAAATGCTTAACGATGAACAAACAAAATATGTCTACAGTAATAAAAATAATTTCAAGACAGTAAAGAATTTTTGAAAATTGCCTGAATAATGGTATTTGAGTAACAGACAGATTAAAAAAAATTAAAAGACATTTGAAATATGGAATTCATTATAAAAAGGTTGTCCTAGTGAATGTTCGAATGCGTTCGTTTAGTCCTCAGACTCACAACTGATGATTCAAAACATTTGTGTCACGAAAATAGCTTTAATAAAAGATCCATAGCCCATTTTAAGTAAATAAAAACAATACTAGATAAATGTCCAGAATAAATAGTATTCTAGATATATGGCATGTTAAGGAAATAATTGATTTGAAACAATTAACTGCTCCCCATTTTTCATGGCTATATCCAAAATTTATAACAAATTTAAATTTCAGAAAAATATTTTCAAAAGTAGGAAACTAATTCATCAAAATATTAGGTCTTCTTATCAAGGTTCATTTCTTCCCTTTTAAAACCTTAGTACGGTATCAACCGTAGGCTTAAAGAAAAGAAACATTTTGAGAGAGAAAAATTAAACTGACTTCTACCCAACAAAGAAATACTGCTATAGGTAGTTAGTAACTTGAATAAGAAGAGAATAATAAAATCTTAAAAAATATCTTGAATACGAAAAATAATCATCTTTAGACAAAAGAGATAATATGCATTAAATGAACACTTATAATGAAACAATCAAAAAGATATTTCAATTTAGCATATATAAACTAAAATACAATGAATAATCATATAAGTCAAAAGATGACATAACTTGATCTATGCAATAAAATGTCACAATAGAAAAGTTAGATCAACACATGTTACCTTTTGTGAAAAATATAAAAAGATAATATTGTCCATCAAAATGAAAGTCCAAATCTAAAGATGAAATCCATATATCTTTGCTTAGAGTTGAGATCAATCCAAGATTGTAGATCATTTTAGAAAATACAAAAATAAGTGCATCTACTGAAATCGAAAGATCTAAAGAAACAACAAAAGAATCAAATCATTTGTAGCTGTAAGCATAAGATGTATCCATTACTTGTATCCTTATATGTGCTACAAAATCATTGGATAACAATATAAAGCATTTATAAATTAAAATATAGGGCCTAGATATGCTGATGTATTCTAGAACCTAGGGGACTGGGTTCTGTTCCTTGGATCCAGAACTACACAATTGTTGCAAGTAGACCTTAATAAATCTTAAGTCTATAAAGTATTGATCACTTTGGGTTAGCTGTAGGGGCCGATTCCCAGCTAGCGATAGTCCGAAGACTAGTACACCGTGTCGCTTCAGGCTATTTACACCTGTATTTCAGAAGGACCCTTTCGGCTTATACCTAAAATAATCTCTACTTTTAAGAACTTAGATTTAAAAGAATATATACAGTATCATCAATCAACATCAAAATCCAAAATTCCTAAATATAAGATAAGTAAATCCCGAAAGAATGAACAAGGAATCATCATCAAGATTAAGATACTAAAAAACCAGTTTTCAAAAAGTTTTCATAGTGCACTATAGAGATAAATATATAGTATAAGTGTGCACCAATAAACATATCAAGATAAAACAAATGATCTTAAAAGAACATTCACAAATAATCCTGAGCAAGACATTAATAAATATTGTTTCTCAAAATCCCTACTTAACTAGGAGACTACTAATATATATATATATATATATATATATATATATATATATATATATAAATAAAAAAAAATAAAAAATAAAATATATATATATATATATATATATATATATATATATATATATATATATATATATATATATATATAATTGCATACGAAGCTTCGGAGGTCGGCTAGATTGGCCGGAGAAGGGTGGTTCTTCCCCCACGTACGGTGATTGTTCGGGTTCTTTCGGATAGGGGAAGAAAGATCAGAGATTCGAGGGCGATAAATTTTGATAATGGAGGTCCGTCTATTCGTTCTTTTTGGAAAGCTTCTGGTTGGGATCTGTCTTTGTTTTCGGATCAATTTGGAGTAGAGGCAGCGGGACGGCTCCGAGAGGCGAATCTGACTTGTACTGCGGCTCCTGATTCTCTGGCTTGGGGTGAGCGGAAAGGTTCTTTTACGCTGGCTGCGGCTTGGAGATGTTGTCGGACTACTCACCCTACATCATTCCTCTTCTCTAATATTTGGGGCAAATGTATTCCGACGAAGTGGAGCATTCTGATGTGGCGGGTTTGTCATAACCGGCTTCCTACTGATGACATCCTTCAGAAGATTGGCTTCCATCTGGCTTCCAGGTGTCATTGCTGTCAGGTTGGACATGGGGAGAACCTTCAGCATTTATTTTTCCACGGGGATCTTGCTATGTCGGTATGGTCTGCTTTCCGGAGTTTCTTCAAGGCACTGATGCATAGTGACGTTCTGTTCTTTCTGCAAAGATGGTGGCGGGGTTCGGGCAGTCATCATCGGAGATCACTGGCAGGTGCGATAATTTGGATGCTTTGGAAGAACAGGAACAAGCATCGGTATGAGGGACGTGGTGCTGGAGCGGACTTCTTGGTTTAGGAGGTGAAGAGACAGTTTCGGAAGTCGCTTTCGAGTTATCGTCACCTTCCGTCTATTCCACATTGGGCTTTAGAGTAGTGCTTTTATTCTGTTTTCTTTCTTTTGTACTAGTTACCATGAGGTCGGAGCCAAGAAAAATGTCATTTAAGAGAGGCTTTGAAGAAGAAGTTAATAAAGAAAAGAACACAAATTTGTTCAAAGAAATCAATAGCTAAAGTATGAGGTAAGCACAAGTTTGAAGATAACAAGTATAATTAAATACTTTTCAAATAATATATAACATGAGCTAAACTCAATATTCCCCCATAAAGATATTTATAGAAAAGTATATATCAATAAAATATATGAGCAATATATAAATGACAATATATGAAGAACTCATGTATCCTTAATAAACCTTAAAAAATTATCACAAGATCAAGAACATGTACAAATATGCTTTATTGGGCAAAGATGTAATCGATTCATAAGCAGTTACTCAAAATAAGATATAAGAATTAATAATGAATATATTATGTAAGCACAAGGTTAACATAAAAATATATGTATATATTTTTTGAGTAAAAAGAGACTTGTGCTAAACATACATACTCATAAAATACCGATTAAAGTAAATATGACATGTTAAAGTCAAATCGGTAAGAAGTGATCATTTGAGAAATATTAAAGACAGAGAGTCAAAAACACATTAACTCTAGCTCCGATAGACTAGAGTGGTATGCATGCTTCATAGATAAAGACTAAGAGTAAAGAGTATATATAGATATGTATGACATGTCACATAAATAGAAAATGAGTAAAAGACTATATAGTGTGAAATAATCATTTAAGCTAAACAACTAGTCATGCTAGGATTATAACTCACTTAAATGATAACCAATTAAAAGATATCAATGAGAGCTAATAGCAAGACATCAATAAGAACATACTAGATATTAAAAACTATTTAGGAAGCATGTCACCAAAGTGGTTCTAGTGACCACACATATGTTGGTGTAATTGAAGAACAAATAGGCAACTATAGAGGGGGGTGAATAGAGTTTATGACAATAATGTCCAAATAAAAATTAAACTCTTTCACAACAGAAAATAATCAGAGGAAATGCGTAAATAGTAAAGAGCAAGAAAGCATATGCAAATACAGCCGATTTTAACCTGGTTTCCCTCGTGGAGGACTAGTCCAGGCCTGAGAACTCTAGCTCAGGATTAAATTCACTATTTGTGAAATAGTAATTACACCCCGTGCCTTTTCTTCAGAAGAGCACGTCAACTTCTTACAGAGATCACAGTGGCGATGCTTGGAATTTTCCAAGCGACTTCTTGAACTCTTGCACAAACTCCTAACTGAAAAGTACTGAGCACTTTGAGGCTTAGGGGGCTTGTGGCTAGTAGATGAGAAGGGTATGGCTTGTATAAGGCTTTAGAGAGAAGAGAAGAGAAGATTGGATGAATGAAAATGAAAGAATTCATGGCCTATTTATAGGATACCATACAGGCAGAATTCGGCCAGAATTCTGGTTGGAATATTAAATAATTTGGCCGTTGGACAACTTTCATCCAGCCAACCCTAAAAATTAGGGTCTTAGAATTTAGGAGGCAGAGTTCGGCCCAAACTCTGTATGGAGGCAGAGTTTGGCCCGAACTCTGTCTCCAGAGCACAAAATAGGTCCAATGGGCCAATGGGCTATTTGGATATTTTGTGGGGCTTTTGGTTTGAGGTATAGGTATAGTCAAAGTCTCAAAATGCTCAGCACAGCTCATTTTATATAAATCTAGACTCAAATAATGTGTAAAATATAGACTCAAATTATGAAGCATTGCAGGTGCGAGCTGTCATCTGGCTTGTACCGAATTCAGTCTTCATGTGTCGTATTGAAATATTACAAGTATCATGTTGTCAATTGTATCAATATATGGTTGACTGTGATTTTGTGTCAACAATCTCCCCCATATTGATAAGTGACAAAATAATATTTGTATATTCAATATTCATACCTGGACACATTAAAAAACAGTAGCGTAGCTCCCCTGCAATAAGTGCAGAGCTAGCAATAGCTTCCCGTAAACATTGTCTGTTGTCCTGATAACAATATCCTTTTTCCAAAGCACTGATACACAAAGCCAGAAAAAAGATATGATAATATAATATGAATATATCAAAATATTTCTCCCCCTTTTGTCAGTTATCAAACAACCAGAATAATGAATGACAAGCACACCAAAAATAATAATGATAAACTGCATAAAACTGAGAAACTACAGAATAAAATGTCTCCAAGAGTCATATAATGAGTTCTAATACAACCAAAGTGCAGAAATAAAAACAACTACATCAACTAAAAATGCATAAAAGTATAAAGTACGATCTTCAGCAGCAGCAGTAAAGAGAAATCCATATCCATCATCGAGCTCGTGAAGGCCTAGCATCGTCGGATGGATCAGTGAAGGAACGACGAGGGTCCACGAAGGCCGCATCCGGATCCAGGTAACGGATAACCCAAGGGTCATCGATACGGTATCCATCGTGAGCAGGGTCCCACTCCATGGGAATAGGCATAGAAGGATGCCGGGACATAGAGTACCAAATATTGTGCAGTGAGTTGCTAATGGCACTCATCTGCAAGGTAGTCCGGTAGCCAAGCTGAGTCCAGCGAACATCCTCTAAGGTGAATCAATCGCGGAGCATAGTCTGGAGTGACTCAAGAGTAGCAGGAGGAGGAGGAGGATCCTGTCCAAGAGGAGGGGCGTCGGGCTCATCGTCAGAGTGATCAGACACAACAGGTGAGCCAACTACTGCCTGAAGTCGCCGTGCCTTAGAGAAGAAGGCAGGGGCAGGTAGGAACTGGCACTCATCAAGATGTACACGAAAAGCACGAAAGAGTATAGGAAGATAAAGAGCATAAATCAATGATCTTGGTTTCTTCCTAGCATTAATCATCCAGTCCATCATGGTACGTGGAAGATTAAAAGGAATATAAAATAGAGGTGATACAAAGCAGAAATTTCAAAGTATGTAACCTCATCTGTCGATCCTGCTTTGGGCAGAATCGTATTAAAGATGATCCGATGAAATTCATAAAAGTAAGGATTGAGAAACTTGGCGAGAAGCTTATGAGGACGTGTGTTAGGGGTACACAAGTCGTCCTTAAAGCTTTCTAGGGATAACCCATCGGGAAACAGAAACTTTCGAGCTTCAACAAGTTTTTCCCATGAGTTTGGCTCCGGGAGTTCAAGGTGTTCGGCCAAGTCTAAATCATCAAAAAAAATATCAATGCCCGCAACCCGTGAAAATATATGTGTATCATTGTGACTAAGGTTGCAATAAAATATTTGTAAGGCATTGAGATATATAACCGACTTGGTAGTGACATGTTCATCAAGACAAAGATCATGAAAAAGTGAATCATATTGAGAAAAATATAGTAAAATTTATAGGGTAACCCGCATACACCGGACGTGACCAAAAATCACTAAACCATTCATTGGAAGCATCAAGTGATACAAATAACCGGTCATCATACGTGTTGGGGTCGAGCGGGACGAGGTGGGTTGAACAACGGGTGAATGGGTTGTTGATTGGGTTGTTCAATGAGTGGTTCAACACGAGGAGGAGCATTCGAAGAGGACGTACCATCGGTTCGAAGTCTCTTCCCCCTATTGAAAAACTTGGGAGCCATGAAATAATTAAGAAAATTGAGGAATTGTAGATGAAAAAAAGTGTGGAAATATACCTCAATTTGATGATGAAAAGATGAAGGAGAATGGTGAGAGAATCCTTCTCCTTGAGTTTTGAGAATAAATATGCTTTAGGAAGGAAGAACTAGGGTTAGGGTTTGGAGAAAAATAGTTTGGAGAAGTTAGGAAGGTAGCAATGGAGGAGAGAGAAGAGGGGAACCCGATTTTTAGTATAAGGGTTCGAATGGTCGGAGCAAATATGGACCATTGGATCACAATCTGATCAGCGGCTGAGGCTGCTTTCGGTTCTGGAACAGCCAGACCGAATTCGGCCCGAACTCTGGATAAGGCAGAGTTCGGCCCGAATTCTGGTTTATGGTACCAGAACAGAAATCAGGATAGAGAAGAAATTTGATCAAGTAAGAGAGACAAATAATAAGTGGATGAAAAAAAATATAAAAAGTAGACCATGTAATATACAAAGATATATACACAGATGCAAGATATAAAAGGAGAAAAACCAAGTAGCGAACAAAAAAATGTAATACGGAATCAAAGTGAAGTTTAAAATTTTGAATTTTTGCATGTGATAAATAAAAGTAGACCATGTAATAAACAAGGAAATATGCCCCAATTCAATGTTTTGAAGCTGCCATAGGGTAGCTGTAGGGGCCGGATCCTAGCTAGCGGTAGTCCTGAGGACTAGTGCACCGTGTCGCTTAGGCTTTTACGCCTTGTTGTCAGAAGGACCCTTCTGGCTTGTACCCATGGTAAGTTCATCATAAAGAATCAAGACATAATTGATATTTACGCAGGTTACTTTAATGAATAATAGCTTCATCCAAAATTCCTAGTTCACAACAAAGAAAGTTAAAACGCTCTTCGGATAGAGGTTTGGTAAAGAAATCTGCTAGCTGATGATCGGTGTCAATAAATTCTAAGTTAATAGTACAATTTTGCTGATGATCACGCAAAAAATGGTGACGTATTTCAATGTGCTTCGTGCGTGAGTGACATATGGGGTTCTTAGTGAGATTTATAGCACTAGTGTTGTCACAAAATATAGGAATGTGCATAAACGATAAGTTATAGTCTTCAAGGGTTTGCTTCATCCACAGAATTTGTGCACAACAATGACCAGCTACAATATATTCAGCTTCTGTTATGGATAGTACGACAAATTCTGCTTCTTGCTAAACCAAGAGACTAGAGCCTTTCCTAATAAATGACACGTGCCGCTCGTACTTTTACGGTCGACCTTGCATCCGGCGAAATCAGCATCAGAGTAACCAATAAGGTCAAATGATGTTGACTTGGGATACCATAGGCCCACTGTAACCGTACCCTTAAGGTATCGAAAGATACGCTTAACAGCAGTCACGTGTGATTCCATAGGATTAGCTTGATATTTAGCACACAGGCAAATACTAAACATAATATCAGGGCGACCAGCAGTTAAATAAAATAGACTGCCTATCATACCTCGATACTTACGTTGATCCACAGGTTTGCCGCTTTCATCTGGTTCTAGTTTAGTTGTAGTAGCCATTGGAGTGCTGATTGGTTTGACGTTGTCAAGGTCGAATTTCTTCAGCATGTCCTTTATATACTTTGACTGACAGATGAAAGTTTCATTTGACGTTTGTTTGACTTGCAGTCGAAGAAAGTAATTGAGCTCCCCATCATGCTCATCTCAAACTCGGTCTGCATACACTTGGCAAAATCTTGACAGAGGGTTTCATCAGTAGAACCAAATATAATATCATCCACGTAAATTTGTACTAAGAGAATAGTGTCTTTGAAAGATTTTATAAAAAGTGTAGTATCAACTTTTCCTATAGAAAAACCTTTTTCAAGCAAGAAATTGCTTAGCCGTTCATACCAAGCTCTAGGGGCTTGTTTGAGGCCATATAGCGCTTTCTTGAGCTTGAAAACATGGTCGGGAAATTTGTGATTTTTAAGACCAGGGGGTTGTTTTACAAAAACTTCCTCCTTAATAAATCCATTCAAGAAAACACTTTTAACATCCATTTGAAACAATTTGAAATTTTGAAAGTTAGCAAATGCGCAAAGCATCCGTATGGATTCTAATCTCGCAACAGGAGCATACGTCTCATCGTAGTTGATACCTTCCTCTTGGTTGCATCCTTGAGCTACTAGACGAGCTTTGTTGCGTGTAACTAACCATCTTCATTTACTTTGTTTCGAAAAACCCATTTAGTACCAATAATCGAGTAATTTACCAGCCTAGGAACAAGTTCCCAAACTTGGCTCCTCTGAAATTTGTTGAGTTCTTCTTGCATGGCAGAAATCCAAAATTCATCATTAAAAGCTTCTACAATGTTTTTTGGCTCAATTTGTGAAATAAAGGCAGTACTAGCAATGGAGTCTCTTATTGATGATCTAGTACTTGCTCCACGTGAAACATCACCTATAACCAAATTTTCTGGATGTGACGGCTTGAAAGAAAATTTCTTTGGCAAGCCTTCCGGAGAATTGGTTTCAGTGGATGTGTTCATTGGAGTAGAAGTTGATGGCTCAACATCATCATCAAGAGTAGCTGCTGCACTGTTATCCTCATCGAAAGTCACATTTGTTGACTCTTCCACAATTAATGAGCATTTGTTGAACACTCTATATCCCTTGCTCTTGGCCGCATAGCCAAGGAATATACCATCGTCAGCTTTGGCATCAAATTTACCTAAGTTGTCTTTGGTGTTAAGGATGAAACATCGACAACCAAAAACTCGAAAATATGAAACGTTTGGAGTTCTTCCAAACCAAAGATCATAGGGTGTTTTCTTTATAATAGGACGAATAAGCACCCTATTCAAAATATGGCACACTGTACTGACAGCTTCAGCCCAAAAATATTTCGGAAGAGAGAATTTATTTAACATGACTCTAGCCATATCGCCAAGAGTCCTGTTCTTCCGCTCCATAACACCATTTTGTTGAGGAGTTCTTGGACAAGAAAACTCATGATTAAAACCATTTAAATCACAAAACTTTTCAAAATCACTATTTTTGAATTCGCTTCCATGATCACTTCGGATTCGAGTAATCATGTAGCCTTTTTTGTTTTGAACCTTTTTAGCAAATATTTTGAAAACGGAAATGGCATCACTTTTATTTGTAAGAAAGAAAACCCAAGTAAATCTAGAAAAGTTATCAATTATAACAAAAGCGTAGAGTTTTCCACCAAGACTGGCTACTCTACTAGGGCCAAATAAATCCATATAAAGTAATTGCAATGGTCTAGTAGTACTTACAAAGTTTATGGAATGAAATGAGGACTTGGTTGCCTTATTCAATTCACATTCGGCACATACCATGTCCTTTTTGAATGTGATGTCGGGCAAGCCTCTGACTAGCTTCTTGGTCGATAGCCTGGATATAGTGTCCATGTTGGCATGACCAAGACGCTGGTGCCACAGTAATCTTTCATCCTTGTGAGCATAGAGACATCTTCCTGTACTGTTAGTATCTATAGATCGATAGAAAATATAAATATTGTCCTCTCTTATCCCTTCAAAAGAAATGTCTCATGTTGACCTATCATAAATAAAGCATTTATTTTGTCCAAAGTTAGTATCATACCCATGATCAGCAAGATGACTTATGCTGAGCAGGTTATGCTTTAACTCGGTTACTAGGCAGACATCCTTTATTACAGGAGAAGGAGGATGACCTATAGTACTATTACCAATGATATACCCTTTAAGGTTGTTGCCGAAGGATACATACCCTTCCCTCTTCATCGATAGTGATACGAAAAGATTTGCGTCTCCCGTCATATGTCGCGAGCATCCACTATCGAGAATCCACTTACTCTTAGTTGAGGAGGGAAGGTCCACCTACATCAAGAGTAGATGTGACCTTTAGTACCCAAGTTCTTGAGGGTCCTGAAAAGTTAGTTTTCGGCAACCATGCATATATATTTCTATCTACTAATCTCCTAACTCTACATTTTGGTGAAATGTGTCCATGTAATCCACAATAAGTACAAATAGCATTCCTATTTATGTTAGAAGCATGTTGATGATGTCTATATATAGAGTGGTATGGAGTAGCATGGTGATGATTTCTATATGTAGAGTGATGTGGAGTAGCATGGTGATGATGTCTATATGTAGAATGATGTGGAGTATGATGATGATGTCTATATCCATAAGTAGTATGATGGTGGTTTTGTTTTTGTGCAACATAGTGATGATTGTATCTATGTGTAGCATGGTGATTCTGTGTCATATAAGAATATTTCTACGTGTATGTAGTTTGTGTGCTTTATGAAAGTGGGTGTACATATAAGAATGATTACGTGCTGCAAGTGGATGACGTGGTTGACTAGAATGAGTAGTGTCATGCCTTGTGAGTGTCTCATGTGATTGGGTTTGAGGTTGAGCAACCTGTTTTCCCAATCTAGTCTCTAATTTCTTAGAGACAGCCTGCAGTTCATTAATCTTGGTGTTCAAACCATAAATCTTAGTGATAGAGATCTTGTGTCTATTCTTTTCTTCAGCGATCTCAGTATTGAGTGCTATGATCTCTTGTGTTTGCTTTTCTATACGTGCTTCGGTATCATGTAGGCTTATTTTAAGCTTAGACACCTCATTTGTGACTTTCGTGGGTGAAGTGTCTCTACTATTATCAAGCAATGAAGAGAGTCTTTGAATCTCGACTTCATAACTTTTGATCTTTTCTTTGGCGTGTTTATATTTACCAATGACTTTCTTGTGGTCATTGAGTAAATCATTGAATGTATCACCAAGTTCATCAAACGTGAAATCATCAAGAGTTTCGCTTGTTACCTTGTCGGATGTACCCATTAGGCAGACATTGGCGGTGCCTTGAGGAGAGTCCTTTTATTTCTCGGAGTCACTAGCTTCGCTTTTATGCCAAATGCTTGTGTTGGCATATTTCTTTGAGGAAGCTTTCTTGTATGGTTTCTTATATCGGTTGCTCTTCTTTGTGAATGGGCAGTCTTTTCGGACGTGTCCAGTCTTCTTGCAACCGTAGCATGTTGGCTCTTCTTCGTCATCTTCTTATGGTTCCTTCTTTCTTCGATTGAAGCAAAGGAATTTCTTGAAGTTGTGGACAAGGAGAGCTTGATCTTCTCCTTCTGAGTTGTCGTCATCCATCTCTTCAAGATCAGCCCTTCGTCGGTGAGCTTTAAGGGCAATCTTCTTTGTCTTAGGAGGAGGCTCTTCGAAGTCTTTGAGGTCAAGCTCATGAGTCATCAGCTTTTCCATCAAAGTCTCCATGGACATAGTCGTGAGATCATTTCCTTCTATAATGGCTGTCACCTTAGGGTTCCAAATCTTTGGTAGCCCCCTAAGTATCTTGCGGATCTTCTCGTGATTTGTATATTGTTTGCCGAGAGAAGACAAGGGGTTAATGATGTCGAGGAATCTTGTAATCATTTGTGTGATCGTCTCATTTGGCTTCATCTTGAAAGCCTCATATTCTTGAGTGAGACGACTTATTTTTGACTCCTTCACTTGAGTGGTTCCTTCATGCGTCACTTCTAGAAGTCTCCATACTTCGTGAGAGGTGGTGCATGTTGAGACCCTGTTGAACTCATTCCTGTCTATAGCACAGAATAAAGCATTAATAGCTCTTGCGTCTAGACTTGCCTGTTTCTTCTTCTCGTCAGAATATTTGTCATGGGTTTTCTCAACGAGATCGCCATTGACAACTATCCTGGAGGGCTTTTTGTGACCATCGGTGACAATGGTCCACAGGTCGAAGTCTAGCGACTTGAGATAAAAACTCATCCTTGTTTTCCAATAGGTGTAGTTAGTTCCATCAAATAGGGGAGGCCTATGAGTGGACTGCCCTTCACCGTGATTGGAAAACATGGATTGTGTGGTTACCATGGATCAGCTCTAGGATGTTAGTCCTTGTTGAGAGAACAGATCTCTGATACCAATTGAAGAACAAATAGGCAACTCTAGAGGCGGGGTGAATATAGTTTATGACGATAATGTCCAAATAAAAATTAAACTCTTTCACAACAGAAAATAATCAGAGTAAATACGGAAATAGTAAAGAGCAAGAAAGCAAACGCAAACACAGCCAATTTTAACTTGATTTTCCTCGTGGAGGACTAGTCCAGGCCTGAGAACTCTAGCTCAAGATTAAATCCACTATTTGTGAAATAGTAGTTACACCCCATACCTTTTCTTCAGAAGAGCACGTCAACTTCTTACAGAGATCGCAGTAGCGATGCTTAGAATTTTCCAAGCAACTTCTTGAACTCTTGCACAAACTCCTAACTGAAAAGTACTGAGCACTTTGAGGCTTAGGGAGCTTGTGGCTAGTAGATAAGAAGGGTATGGCTTGTATAAGACTTTAGAGAGAAGAGAAGAGAAGATTGGATGAATGAAAATGAAAGAATTCATGGCCTATTTATAGGATGCCATACAGGCAGAATTCGGCCAGAATTCTGGTTGGAATATTCAAAAATTTGGCCGTTGGGCAACTTGCATCCAGCCAACCCTAAAAATTAGGGTCCTGGAATTTAGGAGGCAGAGTTCGGCCCGAACTCTGTGTGGAGGCAGAGTTTGGCCCGAACTCTGTCTTCAGAGCACAGAATAGGTCCAATGGGCTATTTGGATGTTTGGTGGGGCTTTTGGTTTGAGGTATAGGTATAGTCTAAGTCTCAAAATTCTCAGCAAAGCTCAGTTTACATAAGTCTAGACTCAAATAAAGTATAAAATACAGACTCAAATTATGAAGCATTGTAGGTACGAGCTGTCGTCTGGCTTGTACCGAATTCAGTCTTCATGTGTCGTATTAAAATATTACAAGTATCATGTTGTCAATTATATCAATATATGGTTGACTGTGATTTTGTGTCAACAGTAATTGCGTGGAAGATGACCGTTGTAGCTTTGCAATCACCAACATGCTCCATGGTTCTATGGTTCATCATAAGTAGCTCCACCTGAAATATTAGGTGAAGACTTTGGTATCAGTACTTGGATCCACATTTGCTAGCTTTGGAAATCCATTTGCACAAGTTCATAGCAACTAGCTTTCTAATCTGACAATGATTAGAAATGTATCCATTCATACAGCAATAATGACAGAAAGTATTAACATTAGTCCTATATACAACAGTATCAGAACATACAGTGGTGTGATATGATGTGCGTGGATACTTGTAATAGAATGTATGGGTACATAAAGCTTTAGCTTTGTTTGCTTCCTTTTTAAAAGATCTGTCGTGTGTAACTTTATGATGTGTCACGTGTCTTGTGTTAGACTGAGTCACAGGTTGTATAACCTGCTTTCCCAGTCTAATCTCTAACATTTTAGAGTTAGCACAGATCTCATCATATTTAGCAGAAAGAGCATCAATTCTACATGAAGCAATATAATATTTTTTCTTTTCTGATTCTAATTCCTCCTTAAGTTTAGCATTTTCTTGAGTGCTTTTTTCAATGCATTTAAGTGTCTCATGCAATCTAAACTCAAATGTGGAAATCTTAGTAGAAATATTAGAAATAGAAGTGTTTTTAGCATCATTCAATAAGCAAGTAAGCTTTTCATTCTCAAGCTTATAACAGAGAATATCCTTTCTAGCTTGCTTATACTTATCTAATACTTTCTTGTGTTCTTTAGATCACTGAAAGCATCAAGACAACTCATCATAAGAGAATTCATTCTCTTCAAGAACAGAGTTGTCTAGTACCTCGTTGGATAATGCATTTAGCATATACTTGTAGATTGACGAGGTCTCTCTTCTTCTTCGGAATCGCTTGTTTCGCTTTCACACCATATGCTCGTGGTAGAGTACTTGTGAGATGACGACCTTTCTTTGTTTGATCGTTCATAGTGACTTTCCTTTCTAGCAGTACTATAATCTTCTTTGATATAGCCTATCTTCTTGCAGTTGTCACATACAAGCTCTTCTTCATATATAGGGTTGTGTTAAACCTTAAATCTCGATGCCATCATGCACACATTTGCATCATTATAAAGACTATCCTCCTTTCTGGATTCGCTAGCACTGCTTTCGTACCTGCACTCATAAGTAGCTTCAAGAAGTTTCCAAATTTTATGAGATGTTGTGCAAGTAGTAATGAGATTGAATACATTGAAGTCTACAGCACAATAGAAAGCATGCTTTGCTTTTGCATCAAGGCTAGCTAACTTCTTTTTTTCCTCTGTGTAACTATAATAAGGCTTGTTAATAATTGAGGAAGTAAGAATAGAGGTGATAGTAGGCTTTTTGTAGCCATTGTAAATAATTGACCATAAATCTAGAGACTTCAGGTAGAAGCTTATCTGTGTCTTCCAAGAAGTATAGTTCATTCTATCAAATAGTGGAGGTCTATTTGTGGACTGCCCTTCACCTATGAATATTGATTTCACGACTATCATATGCAAATACTCTAGAGTGTTATATATGAATATAACCCGATATGATATAACAATTGTGGGAACAATTTGTATGAGCAGTAATATCTATATAACAAGCACCTGCTCTAATACAAATTGTAGGTAATTGGAATCAGAGGTTAATAATTGATAATAAGGATCTACTCTAAGGATGTTAAGCCAGATAATAGAGTTCTAGCTCTGATACCAATTGTAGGACCATTGAGCACCTCTAGAGGAGGGTGAATAGAGTGTGTACATGTGCAGCAGAAAATAATCATCAATTAAAAATATTAAGCAGTTATATATTATAGCAGATATAAGACGGTAAGTAAAATACGGTAAAGTAAGAGTCAAGAATTCAAACTCAATGAACACCATGATGTATACTGGTTTTCCTCTGAGAGGACTAGTCCAGCCACGAGTACTCTTGCTCGCTGTTAATCCACTATAGCACAAGCTTTAACTGAGCGCTTGTAACTCTTACAACACCGTGCTTGGTGACAAGTGCACGACCGACTTCACAACACCGTGCTTGGTGACGAGCGCACGACCGACCCCAGAAGACAATTGGAAAACTAGAACTTTTTTTAATACAGCCTCCGATACAACTCTTCAATACCTAACTCTAGATTAAACAGAAACTGTACTGGCTTGGCTAAGAGTCATAAAGGCTTAGATATGAAAGTAAAAAGCTCAGAATACTTTAGATAGAGAAGATAAGAGATAAAATTGGATGATTTGAAATGAATGGTAATCTCAACTCCATTTATAGTATTTTTAGGGGACAGAACTCGGGCAGAGTTCGGGCAGAGTTCGGATGCTAGAATTTTGCATACGAACGTTAGATGCAGATTTGGTGGGAACTAAAATTCAAATAACCCAGATCAAACTTGCACTACAAGAAATATTGGTTTTTACGGCGTGCAAAGTATGCCGTAAAAAGTTTTTACGGCGTTCAATGTATGCCGCAGTGAAAGCCGTATTTGCCCGCGTCGTAAAAAGTCACTAGTTTTTACGGCGTTCAATGTATGCCGTGAATACACTGTTTGCACGGCATGCAATGGATGCCGTGTATACACAATAAATTACGACATTTCTTGTATGTCTTGGAAAGTATAAACTAGACATCAATTACTCTTTAATGCACAGATATTATGACATATAACGTATGTCGTAAAAAGTATTGAATACACATAAATTAGGACATATTATGCACGCCTTAATTTCTCTTCAATTTTTTTTTAAAAAAAATCATGCTTTAATAGTAATCAATTTTACCATTGACAACAAACCACAAAAGAATAAGACGTCATTGATCCAACAAGATATAATTACGAAAAATAATATCAAATGATCCAACAATTACGAAAAATATTAACTTTCACTTTGACAAGAATATGTAATGATCCAAATCCTAAGTTTATCCAGCAAATACGTGAAAGCATAACTTTCACTTAGACAATAATATCTAATGATCTAAATCCAAAATTTATGTAGCAATTACGAAAAAGCAAACTTTCACTTAAACATTAATATCTAATGATCCAAACCCAAAATTTATACATCAAAACATAATATCGAACAACAACTAGCCCACCATCTTCTCCAGCATAACCTGCCCTCTGTCTGACAATCTTTCATCTCATGTCTGCAACCTACACAAAAACAAAAGAGGTAGTTGATATGAGCATCTTGATTATGCAATCTACAAACATTTCGTTAATTTCTGACATATATTTATGTTACACAGGTTTATATGTTTATATATGTATACAATAAATTCTGTTTTTGTATCATATCATCTCCTGATCTCTGGATCCAGTTCCAGATGATGACCGGTCTGGATCCATATATACAGGTTAAATATCTATCATTTTTTGTCTAAAAAAGGTTTGAATAGACAAAGATACTCAAGAGCTTTGTGCTTCACAATTATTTATTTCCTCCAAGCAACATTAGCACTCAAATTTTCAATCATAAGCCAGAAAGAGGAATTTTCACTCTGTGACAGTTGCATTGAAAGAACTTTATGCTATGCAAAAAATAGTTTAGCAAACAAACACTACAAGAAAAATAACAAAAATGATTTTGAAACCACCATTATTATGGTTATGAAAAAAACATCCCATTTTTTTATCTGTTGGTATCATGCAAATATAAGCCACACCATGTTAGAGACGAGTTTCAGAGTATTCTGTGGGCACATGTATTCTGGACGCAGCCCAGCTTCCCATCCTTCCCGCGGAATATCACCCAAGGTTCTTCAAAACAATCAACAGGAATCTGGAAGCATGTTAGAGACGAGTTTCAGAGTATCATGACACAGAAATTATATATATTCTGAATTCCTTGTTCATAATTTTATCTTAATTGGAAAATAGTGAGAACTTCCCGAACCGATAAAAAAAATGTTATCATGTTTGGGAAGTTCTCACAATGACAACATGATAAAGAACGATACCTCTCTGAATTACTTATGTGCCGAGGGAAACCAAAATACACATTTAACTGCAACACAAACTCAATACAACATCAAATGTACTAATAAATTGGCACATAAAAGAGTGCCATGGGTGATGTGTGTAATATAAGAGCAGAGTACTAACTAACATCGCAAGAAAACTGATTAAAACAGAAAAATGAAGCATCAGAGTATCAATCTGACAGTCTTTCAGTTAATTCTAATTCCCACACCAGTCCCTATGCTTACTATATACATAGTGCTACACTCGATCCCCACTATCCAATGGAAACAACCCAATTGTGTCAACAATATAACAATTTTCTCCCATTCTCATTCATTTCTGATTCTATAAATGCTACCATTCATTTTGCAGGCAATGATCAAAAGCTTAGAAGCATGAACATACAAAATGGTGTCCCGTCCATGTCAACTCACGTACACAGACACTCCGAAATACACTAGCGACACACCAAACAATGCCGCCGTGTGCATATCTTCTTGTGTCGGATTCGTGTCCGTGCAACACAAATCAAAATAAAATTATCTAAATCGAAGCTAAAACTTTTTAGAGAAACAAAAAGGGTGCAAGAACTTACTTGCCCGTCGTACCATCCCGTCTCCTCGTCTACAAACACATCAACAAGCAGGTTAGAGACGAGTTTCAGAGTATCATGACACAGAAAGTATATATATTATGAATTCCTTGTTCATAATTTTATCTTAATTAGAAAATAGTGAGAACTTCCCAAAAAAAAGTCGCTAGTGTTGGAAAAATCTGAGATGAACTATGATGTTTCTATGTAAAATCAAGCTCATGATTTTATCTTAATCATGAGCTTGATTTCTTCATCATATGGATAGGGTTTTATTTTGTTGTAAAATTCATTTTTGTGGAATGTAGAGATCTAGGTCTGAGATGAACTATTTTGTTTCCATGTAGAAAACTATATTATATACTTCATTGATGTGGTTTGAGTGTGTGTGCTCGTAACTCTGTCAAATGCGGGACTAAAGCAGACTAGAAAGACTCACTATCTACAACCTGAGAACATTATCAACATTTACTGAGTCCTTGTTTCCGAGTTACTTCTTCATTATCCACTAGAAATAACTGACTTGTGGGTCTAACTTCGCCTAACTCTAATCCTGCAAGACACTTCAAACATATAGTCATATGATATTAGGTTCAGAATACTGACTAACCCATACTGAGAAATGATACAGACATTCATAAAGGTATATACTCGATGAAGTTCATGTGCTAATGTGCCAATAAGCAATAAGAATATTACATAGGAGCTAATCAATGAAGGGTTAGTATGTTTAAACTTTAAATAATCATTGCCATAAGCAACAACTGTTATTGTTACATTTTTCCATGCACAATAATTACATATCTCAAGGATAAGATTGACTGAGTTTATATATATGCACAGAAGAAACAGTTCTTGTTTAGTAAATCATTTACCTCCCAAAAGAAACAAATTCTTCTGATCTTTAGGTTGCAGTCCACGTCTTTGCCAGCCAATGCACCAGGTATTCCCCTGTGGGTACCAAGACTAAAATTTATCCGAAACCTGGACAAATGACACACAGTACTAGAAAATTGTACGTGCTCTGACTTGGAAGGGTGAAACAATAAAAAAACAATATTTTCTTGTTCACAAAATCTGCTTATAGGCTGTAGAAGGACTTAAACTCGATATCCCTCATTATATTACAACATACAGTTACATTTCATATAAAGCTGGTTGTGGAGCAAAACCTTAAAGCAAGAAAGCTTGTTCAAAGGATTTAGATTTCCAAAATGGTCATCCTAAGATCAACCTGTATCAATTTGTATTAATTATGGGAAAGGGAAGGACATGCAATCAGAAACATTATATTAGTTGGATATGTTAAGGCATGATAGTTGCTTTATACAAAAGTTGATATGCAGAAATTAATCAGAGATGTACCATTTCTCCATGGGCCCCTCAGAAGTAACTGAGTGTTTGATATGTGTAAGTGAACTGGCATATACATCTCATTTCGGTTTTCGAGGTGAATGGTTGTTAGTTTCTCTAGCAATTAGTAGTGTATTAGTGTCGAAAGAAATTATTTCTGCTCACCTCTCAATTCCACCCCACCCCAGTTTTTGTTTATACATAAAACCACAGCTCACATAATCTACTATAGATTAAGCGCATAATCAGGGACGGGCGGTGCATCAAGGAGACATCCAAAGTCCAAACAACCACCTTAGAGAACTACAATGATGTTATGCCATGTAATGGAAGATCTGTGTTTGTCAACATCTCTACATAGATTGTTGTAGACTTCACTTACCTGAGATTGGAAAAAATAATCATGGGGCTTTACTGATAATGCAAGTGACTCCTCAAAATGTAATGTGACATCTGGGAAGACACTTCAAACATATAGTCATATGATATTAGGTTCAGAATACTGACTAAACCATACTGAGAAATGATACAGACATTCATAAAGGTATATATACTCGATGAAGTTCATGTGCTAATGTGCCAATAAGCAATAAGAATATTACATAGGAGCTAATCAATGAAGGGTTAGTATGTTTAAACTTTAAATAATCATTGCCATAAGCAACAACTGTTATTGTTACATTTTTCCATGCACAATAATTACATATCTCAAGGATAAGATTGACTGAGTTTATATATATGCACAGAAGAAACAGTTCTTGTTTAGTAAATCATTTACCTCCCAAAAGAAACAAATTCTTCTGATCTTTAGGTTGCAGTCCACGTCTTTGCCAGCCAATGCACCAGGTATTCCCCTGTGGGTACCAAGACTAAAATTTATCAGAAACCTGGACAAATGACACACAGTACTAGAAAATTGTACGTGCTCTGACTTGGAAGGGTGAAACAATAAAAAAACAATATTTTCTTGTTCACAAAATCTGCTTATTGGCTGTAGAAGGACTTAAACTCGATATCCCTCATTATATTACAACATACAGTTACATTTCATACATAGGCTTGGTAAAATCAAGCTCATGATTGCTTCTGCCATATGATGAAGAAAAGCATGAAGTTGGGACAGCGCATGAAGTCTCACTTGTGCTTCTTTTCTTAGTAGATGAGGATTCTGCTGTAGACAGCAAGTCCCCTTCGCCCATCTTCGAGTCTCAATCTTGTCTTGATAATTGTTTGCTTCGACTTCAGTTGGTCTCTTACCACTAACCTTCTTTAGTCCCTTCTCACACAAACTGGAGTTGACATATTGAACAGAAGGCACCCTTTGGTCAAGAGAAGAAGTACACACTGATAATTCCTTCTTCACGACCACCTTTGGGATGTCCAACATTTTCATGCCAACCAAATTGTCATGTAAATGTGAAACCCAAAACCTGGAAGAAAAAAAAAAGGAAATGCCTAGTCTTGTAAATGTGAAACCCAAAACCATACCTTAATCCAAAGTTTGGTCAAGGCAACTTTAGTGTTCAAAATCTGGCAAAACCACTCATAGTAAATTGTTTGAATTGCTTCTTTATTATTTATTTTGTCTCGTCTATTATGAAAAATGAGTGTGTTGGTTATATTTACATATGGTAGCATAAACATATAAATGTACATGAATATAGGGCTTCAGATATTTCAAGTGTCATGATTGTTAAGGTGTAAGAATGAGCTAGAATGGGAAAAACCAAATACATTTGAGTTGATAATTAACTTTTAAGTGTAAAAACTAAAAATACTGATTACCTGTTGGTGCGCCTCTTCTTTCGAAAGTAATCCAAGGTGGCCCTTGTCGCGGCATGCTTGTCGAAGTTCCTGTTCTGAAAGTGACTCTATACCCTCTGCTTGGATCATTTTATCATCGTACATTGTTCTGCATGAACCATGTATATAAGAGTCCCTTCAAACAATTATCAAGCTATTATGTGATATGCTTCACGATCATTCAAAATTGAGGGAAAAAAACAATAACGTAAAATTGAAGCAATAGTTTTCCCAGAAACACAAATATAATACCATAAATCATCACCAAAAATATCAGAATCCCACCATTTATTAAGAAAATGAAAGAGAAAAATGAAATCATACAGCAGAAGACATCAGAGACAGCAAGTCAGCAGCCCAAAAGTAAACAAAAAAATAATGAGATCCAAACACATGAATGAAAAAGGCTAGACAACTTCTACAAAATGTTGGTTCAAAATGCATGGAATAATAAAAGTGGCAAACTAGTAAGAATGCACTTTATTTACAGCCAAATCTTATTAAGATAAATCATAAGGTACAACAATGGATACATGAAGCAGAGATTACAAGTTAAAAACCAGTAAAAGTACAACAATATCAAATTTAATGCAATAGGTAAAGTGTATGCAAAACTTTTTTGACATGAAGCAGTACATAAAAAATATAACAAATATATGAAGAAGACTGATGAATCTACAACTTTCTTGACATGTAGTAATACATATAAAATCATCCAAAACTTTTCTAACCATCACAACATCTAACTGCTAACATGAAGCAAGACATAAAAAATGAAAGTCAAGGATATCATTGGCGTTTATGAACATGTCAGAGTAGTATAAATATACAACGTAGGGACTTCAACAAGGTACATATCATAATTTAGTTTTCCATAAAGAATAATCTAGTATTTAGTTGAGTAATCGTGCCTTCTTTCCTCACTTCCTCTTTGCCTTTCCTCTCATCCAGTCTATTTATTTTTTTATATTAACAAATTACCTCTCTGAAAATATGCATATTCCATATCCATATCCATATCCACGTCCGTCTTTTGCAACGTAGCTAACAATTATAGCTTAAGTCATCTAGAATGTGATTTATTTATATTACAACCAGAAAAATTATGATTCACATCACAAAAAAGCAACCGATAAAATATTAAATGATGGGACATGCATATGTGAATCAACTATAAATGCCATAATATATAATTATAGCATAAAAATATAAATGTAGTATAAATAGACCAAACTAAATGTTCTAATTTTTTAAGTCTCCCATAGGCTACAGAAACTTGACTAGATTGACGACACCTGATCCAATGACTATATATACCCTTGAGGACAAATTGGACCTCAGTTTGAAGACCAAATCAACCATTCATGGCTGAACTTAAACTTCTAGTTTGAAACTTTTTCTTCTCTATTTTGAGTCATTTAATATACTATTTAGCATGAATCATGCCAAAAGGTGGATTCTTTCTGTTACTCCCAATTTCCCCCAAAAAGACTTTACAAAACCCTAATAATGTTATACCTTCTTCTTCCTCCTCCTCGTCCTGATCGTCGTCCCACTCGACTCCGCTGTCGGCTTCCTTGTTGGCACCTCATCCTTCCTCTTCCTCTTCGAATTCCTCCGCAAAATTTGTAGAAATGATGCAAAAACACCCAAAATTAAAGCAAATAAGATTTTTAAAAGCAAAATAATTACTCACCTTCGTTGTCAGAGACCACGGCTCTCCCACCCATATCACGAAAAGGAGAACGAATGCAGGAACCCTAACCCTAATCCTAAATTAATGGATGGACCCAAACCCTAATTCGACCACGACAAACGAAGGTGTGAAAAAGGAAACCCTAGCCTGGAATTAAGGTTTTTAGGAGTCGAAGGAAAAGATGGAGAAATCCTGACTCTCGATCTCGAAGAGGTGAGCAATTGAAAAGACGGACGATAAGAAACAACGTCTCGGAGTTCCTCGGCGACCACCTCTGCACCTTCTTCCCCCCACCCCGCCAGGACTCCACGCGTAGGCTCTTGGCCCTCCTCGACACGTCCGTCTCCTTTAGTAGATTGAACTCTAGCCTCCTTCTTTAACTCCTGGGCGCACTGTAGGAGGAGGAGGGAGTCCTCTCCCTACGGAGGAGCTTCTCGAGATGGGCCTCGCCATAGACTTGCAGTGGACAGACCAGATGAGGGCGAGGGAAAGAGAGGCAGAGGTGAGGTAGGGGATCCATGAGCAGCGGTTGGAGGTGGGGAGAAGAAGGTAGGGAGGAGGAGGAGGGAGTGGAGGAGAGAGAGAGAGAGAGAGAGAGAGAGAGAGAGAAGAAGAAGAGGCATGAGATGAGCGTGAGGGGAAGAGGGGTTGAAAAGCTTTGGGTTATCGCGCGGGTCCAGCAAAAAAAATTGGCGCCTATTTTTTTTCCATCTTTTACGGGATACATAGTGCGTCGTTTCTGCTATCAATAAACTATGGCATTCAGTCCACGTCGTAAATGACAAAAATTCGTGTAAATGTTATATTTTGATCTTGTTTTACGGCGTTCACTATAATGCACGTCGTGAATCAATTATTTACGACACACAATTTATGTATGTCTTAATTTCGATGTCATAAAAAGTTATTTTTCTTGTAGTGTTGGGCCGAACTCGGAACGAACTCGGTCAGAGTTCTGTCAGAGTTCTACTGGGTCATAACAATAAGGAATGGATCAAATTTGCATAGGTTTTGAGCTTTTTGGAATTGTGGATTTTTGGGATAAGTAGGTAGGCTTATTTTTGTTTGTGGACTGAGAAAAACCTAAGCCAGTACCGATCCGATCAATCTCACATTTTTTTCTATACTCAATAAGAGAAAAAATATAGAATAAATATGAAAACTAAAACCCCATTTGATGACGCATCTCTCCTGACATTAGAATCATTTTTTCTTGACGACAATCGTCCAAAGATAAACAGATCTGGAAATCTGAATACCTTTCGAGGGCTTTGCCCCCGAACCCCTACGGGGGGCGCCGAATAGGTCTTTAGGCGGTTCAGAGAAATCTTCTTGTATTATGCCGTCTTTAGCCCATCAAAATTCTTCGTTGTATATGTCCTGGTTTGATCATGCTTACTACTTTTCTGCAAGTACATGTTAGACGAAACAAAACAAAATGATGCAGTATGATACAAGCATAGCAATATGATATAGACCATTTAGGACAATGCTAAGTTTATAAGACAATGCTAAGTTTAAGTAGCAACATGATAGTGATTACATGAATATTAGTGACATCACTAGTTAAACTTAATTAATTAGCCATATTCAAAAACATGATATAATCATTAGGCTAACAGTAACTTCATGTGACATAATCACGAAGGTATATGGTTCTCGAGTTTTACCTAGACTACATTCTATGCATTTTGTTTAGCCTTATACCGTTCTTAGAAATATTTCGACTATCCTTCCTATATTGATTGACCTTAACGTTGTTTGATGATGACATGGTTTGCTCAACCTAATCTTAATTCCTTGTTACCTCCATGTTTATAAATGGATGGACTAGACGAACTTCGTTAACAGATTATTTAGTATAACTATAATATGTTATTGTGTGATTGTGATGAGTAAATATTCCTAGGGATTGATTAGGTTAAGCTCATAGGACAGGTATGAGTGATTGACTATAGTAGACTTAGAAACCATTAAGAACGATTGCGTTGATATATAGTATAATTTGATGATAGGATATCTAAGATGGAGTGAGGAGATATTATATTATTGTGACTACGGATTGAGGGATTTGAATCCTGTACTTACGATTTGAGGGTTGGGCATTTGTAGGATTTTGAGTGGTTATCTATAAACTAATTACATATGATTAGAGGGTAAATCGATACATGGAATGATATAAGATGATTAAAAGAGATAATATTGCGTACAAGATCGGAAGATAACAGTTAAAATAACAAGGAACAAAGCAAAGACATATGTACATTGGTAATTAATAAATCAATAAATGAATCGAGAGTTTGAAATTGAGGATTTATATTCGAAAGAGTTGTTAAGTAAAAAGAAGAAGGCTCTACGCCAAGAATATATGTTGAACGTATAATTTCAAGGAGAAGCTGTAGAGGAGGATTGAAGGTAATTAATATAAAGAGCTTGTGGTTGACAGAGTAAGGATACATATGATAGGATAAGGAACCCATCTATTTACAATTAATAACATAAAATATGGTTGATAACCAAGCATTGTTGACTTATACACATATCCCGAGAATGACCTATATTTTAGGGTATACATAAAGGTTCTATATTGGTATGAAAGATTCTAAAGGGTAAACGACATAATTTATGATAGAAGGACCTTTGTCGAACCTAAATCAAAATAATTGTAAGAAAAAACAGAAAAGGTGATCACAAGGGTAGTAGATTGAGTAGTGTAGCCTTAGCTACATACTATAGCTTGAACTATTGGATAATTTTAAATTTTGAGGACGAAATTCTTGTAAGGTGGGTAGGATGTAAACCCCTTGGATTTTAGGGTTCGTTTAAAAAAAATTAAATGAATTATTTTCAATAAATAATTCTATTATATTTAGTTTTAATCATTAAATGTACTTTTCTGTGACTTTGATTTTTGGAACGCCGGGGATGTCAATATCTCAAAACTTCCTTCATGAGTTTTGCAGTGGACAAGATTCTCTGCATTTTGATATATTATGTCCCACTCAAACTTGTCCCCTTGTATTCTATTTACATCGTGCAAGTTTCTAGTCAATTTAGGTCGTTTGACCATCTACAGTAAAACTTGACCGAACTTCCAATTTAATTTCGGAGCTCGATATCGATCTAACCTAATCGACCCAATATATGGTTTTGACCTATTTTTAGTCTGCTGCACACATGCCACTTGTGTTTCATCAATTGAGCTCCCCCATGCTATTATTTCATTAGTGATCGTAAATGACTTAAATTATAGTCATAATCGTTCCAAGCCCAAACCTGACCCAATCAAACGCCCAACTCCAATTCATGTGGCCAGCCTCAAAACACGCCCCCAAACACCTATGGTCACACATCAAATTCCTCATTTCTCCTCAACTGTAAACCTTCCTTTTCTCTTTAGTATTATTATGCTAGTATTCATAATTTTATAAACTATTAATTGAGTTTGGGATCCAAATACCTATATACATATAAGACCTAGCCTAAATTGCCTTGTCACCAGTGCAGATAGATAAATGAATTATATAAGGTATATATATACATATACATATTTTGAGTATATATGTATTATTACTTAGGATATATATATATATATATATATATAAAAAAATATATATATATATATATATATATATAGGAAGATACATAGGAGAATGCCCGATCCCCCTTCCCCCCCGATCCCTCTCCCCCCCTCTTCCCGGCATGGCATCCACCACCGTCCGGCGCCCCCGCCCTCCCGCCCGACCGGCAGCCGGCTCGGACGCACTCCCCTTTCGCCCACCAGCTCCGTCGCGGTCGTCACCGTCGTGTGACACCGTACCTTGCCGCTTCTCCCTCCAAGGAGGGAGGCCCCCCTCGTCCGGCCGGGTGGTCCCGGCCCGGCCGCCCCCGCTTCGGACGAAGGCGTCGGCCACCCAGATCCTCCCTCCCCTCGATTTTGGGACCCCCTCCTCCTCGGAGGTCCTCCTCGTCTCATTCCGCCGTGCCAACCGGCGACGGAGAGATTCCTCAGCTCACTCCATCTTCTTGCCGGGATGCCCCGGCCGCGTCGTCCCCCGCCCTCTCGGCGGCGCTTGGCCCTGACGTGCTTGTTTCCGCCGGCCGGCGTCCCTCCTACCCTTCCCCCCCGGCTGTTTTCCTCTCCATCCTGCCTCATCGGGCCAGCTGGACGCAGAATCTCGTTGCCCTGGTCGACCGCTCCTCGGAACTGCTCCGACGGTCCATCCCCGCGGTGGCGCCCCCCTGTGCTGGCCGCCCCCCTCCGTCCCTAACGCAGGCCGTGTTTCTTCCCCACCCTCAGTGGTCCAGGGTGCTGCTCCTCTAGCCTCACCGTCGGCGGCATCTCCTCTTCGGTGGCCCCGTTTTCCCGCCCCCGGCGTCCAGCGTCCGGTCGACGACACCCTGGCCTCGTTTCCTCCCCCGGTGGAGGGTGCAGGCATGCGGGCGCCCCTCCAGTCTTGTCCTCCCACGTGGGCCTGTACCCTCGGGGGACGAGAGCCTCGGGCTCCGCGCGTTGACTCCTCGGACGGCCCGCCAGCCCCTCTTGCTGGGCCTTTTGGTCTCCTACTAAATTGCGCAGAGACTTCTCTCCCCTCTGATGTGGTCCCCTGCCCTTCGGAGCAGCTTGGAAATGCCTCGTTTGCGCGGTCCTTTGACCCGCTCCTGCGCGCAAGTCTCAACGATTCCCCCTTTGCGCAGCACGTGGGCCCCTCCCACGTGGCTGACTCCTCCCCCCTTGTGCTGGAGGTTCAGTGCAGTTCGGCCTCCCCCCTTTTCGTGTGCGGCCCGTGGGCCCTCCCTCCTCTCATCCACGCGCACAGGCCTTCTCGTAGCGCCCTTTGCGCAGCTGGTGGGGCACCCCCACGTCGCCGCCTCCGTTCTCTCCCTTGCTCAGTTGACCTAGCACAGGTTGCCCCCCCCTCTCGAGCGCTCCACGACGATTCTCTTGGCCTCCTCGGCCACGTCATCCGGCAGCGGACAACCCTCCTCCCCTCCCCTTGTCTCAGGCGCAGTGGGTGCGCCCCCGGTTGCTCTCTCGTGGCCTAACTCCGCCCACTCCAGGTTGGGCCTCCCACCCCCGGCCGCTCCCCCGACCCCTTCCGGTGGTGGAGCTTCCTCTTCCTCCCCTAAGGCCATCACCGCCCCGAATGTGCCTCCCGGTCCCCTCTCGGACCACCCCCTGCTGGGTCCGACCCCGGTTCTCCGAGCCGTCGACGGCGTAGTTCTCTCCCTCCCACAGGCCTTTGCTTGCTCGGGTTATACCTTGGCGCAAGCCTCCATTCCCCCGGCTGTTGCCGGTGTGGGCTCTCAGAACGCCGCGAGTGCCCTTTTCCCGCCCCCCGCCGGTGTTCTTGTGAACCCTACAACAGACCCCCTCTCTTGCAGTGCCCCTACCAAAACTGCCCCCTCCTTGAGTCGTGGAACTCCCTCTGGCCTGGACCCTTCATCATCCAGAACCACCCCCAACACCCTCTCATTTGCGGACGCCCTGAGGCCTGATCGGATTAGGTCTGGCCCTCTTCCGACCGCTGAAGTGGTCCTGCTAGACGTCTATCTGACGCCCCCGCCTGACGGATACCCTATCCGGGTCCCTTTCTCCAGCGAGGAGATCCGCTCACTCTCTTCCTCCTTCATCAGAACTCTGGTTCTCAAGTTCGGATCCGGATGTCCCAAACTTTCTATTGTTCGGAAGGCCATCACCAGTTGGGGTCTCTTGGTGACATACCGGATAGCTCCTCTTGACCCCAAATACCTGTTCCTTCATCTTTCTTCCGACCAGGACTACAGCAAAGTGTGGATGAAAGGCACGACCAAAATTGACACTCAGTTTGCCAAAGTTGTCAAATGGTCTCCGAATTTTAACCCCAAGATCGATTCGACCATCATCACCTCCTGGATCACCCTTACAAATCTTCCCCTTGTGTGCTTCCCGGCTGCGGCCCTCAAGAGGATCGCCAGCTCTTTCGGAGTCCTTATCACCATCGCCGAAGAAATAAGAAACCTCCCTAAATGTAACTACGCAAAGATTTGCGTAGAGCTGGACCTCGCTATCGAGCCACCCAAAGTGATAGAGATAGAACTCGGAGATCAATAATTCAGTCAAGCGCTGGTTTACGACAACAGCATTATTTTCTGTCATCACCGCCAGATGAGCGGCCACTCTCTTCAATACTGCTTTCGCGCTCACCCAGAACTCAAGAAACCTGTCCCCAGGAAAGCGCACGGCACTGCAGCGGCTACATCATCCCGCCCCACAATGCGGATCCATACCAACCCCGCTTCTCCCGCTCAGAGTTCCCCCACACATTCTGCTGATATCTCCGCACCTACACCCTCTCTCGCCATCACTATACACAATTCCTGTGGAGCGTTGGTCTCGGAATCAGCAGATGACGCTCCAGAGCCGCAGGACTCGGATCATCTCTATAACCCCCAATCCCCCTCACTTGCCATCACTCTCCATAACTCCTTCGAAGCTCTTAACTTCGATCCGGATGACTGCTCTCCAGCGTCACCTATCCCCGGTGGCCTCCCTAACCCCCCATCCGACATAGTCCCCCTCCAAAACACCCCTATCACCCCTCTCTCCATTGCTGCCCCCCCCCATGCTTCCTTCTCTGATACTTGCAGTGTCCAATCTTCGGCCGACCTCAGATTGCACTCCATCGGTACGGTTATCAGGGCTCCATCACAGCCATTCCAGCTTCCCTCCTTCGATCAGCCACCGTTCCTCCTCGCCCGCCATCCCCGCTCTCAGGTAGATTTTGGCAGGCTCAGAAAGTGGGGTTCCTCGATCGAGACAATCCTCTTTGCGCTCTGGCGGAGTGTGAAGACTCAGACATTTCCCCCCCTGCAGGCGCAGGCGTTCACCAGAGTTTTGACAGGGCTCTTGAACCCATCTGCACCAGCCCAGGAAACAACCCTCTCAAGAAAAAAAAGAAATCCAAGAAACAGAGGCAGCGTACGATGATGACCACGAGATCCGCCACAAAGCTGCAAAATACCCCTACCTCCTCCCTTAATGCCTAATATTCTTTCTTGGAATGTTCGAGGCATTGGGAATAAACAGACCATGAATCGGATCTTCAGCCTTACCAAAGCTCATCGGATTGATTTACTAGTCATTATCGAACCCAAAATTAAACACAAAAGAATGAAAGAAATTCAACTCAAGCTGGGTTTCCCTTCCGCGATCTCCGAAAGTCACGACATTTGGATCTTCTTCGCAGCTGACTTCCGCTTCGGCATTATCAATGACTCCCCCCAAGCCCTCTCCTGTTGGGTCGAGCACACCACATTCAAGTCCCGCACCCTCCTTTCGGCCATCCATGGTAGCTGCAGCATCCCAGAGCGTAAAGTTCTTTGGAAGCTTTTGTCGGGCCCCTCCCTTCCTCACGACGATTTGCCATGGCTGTGCATCGGTGATTTTAACACGGTTTCTTGCAGAGAAGAGAAATCCGGGGGGCGTGCCCCCCCATTCGGCCATGGAGGACTTCAATAATTTTGCCTTAACCGCCCACCTTTCCGACATCCCCTTCCACGGCAATCAGTTCACTTGGTGCAACATGCAAGATGGTTCGCGTAGACAGTACTCTCGCCTCGATCGTGCCATGGTTAACGACTGTTGGTCGGATTTGGGTTTAACTAGTAATCTGTCGCATCTGAACTCCACCGAATCTGACTATTCCCCCCTCCTTCTCGAGATTAACATCTCTCATAAGCGCATCAAAAAATCCTTCCGCTTTCTGGACTTCTGGCGCCACCACCCCCAGTTCATGCACATCGTGGAAGAGGCTTGGGCTTCGGTCACTCACCCGGACCCTCTGGTCAGAATTGCTTCAAAACTTAAAGCTACTAGAAGAGCCTCACGGCCTGGAGCAAAATTGCGTTCGGTGACATTTTTTAGGCCATTAAAGAGGCTGAAGATGATGTCACCCGTGCGGAGATCGACTTCGCCCTATTCGGGTCCCAGGAGAATCGCGCTTCTCTCAACCTCGCCAAGGCCATCCTTAAATCTAGAATCAGGGTAGAAACTGAATTCTGGAAACAAAAGACTAGATTAACCTGGGACTTGGAAGGGGACAAGAATTTTGGCTTCTTCCACAAATGCGTCAAAGGACGCAGAAGCTCTCTGAAGATTCATCGCATCCGGGATGATAATGGCCAGCTGTTGGACGATCAGGAGAACATTCAGATGGCAGCCACAAACTATTTCTCCAATATATTTGCTAAAGAGGACGTGGTTAAAGATGATGGTTTCCTGTACGAGATCCCCTCCCTGATTTGCGACAGAGACAATGATTGCCTCTGCGCTTCCCCATCTATCGACGAGATTAGGACCGCTGTGTGGTCCATTAACGCTAACAGCGCCCCGGGTTCGGATAGATTCAACGGGGTGTTCTTCCGCACATGCTGGGATATCATCAAGTCCGACCTTTGGGATGCCACTTCTGCATTTTTCCAAGGAGCCACTTATCCGAAATCTATATCCTCCGCACACATTATCCTCATTCCCAAGAAAGACAACCCGGACACCTTCAAAGACTTCAGACCAATCAGCCTCTGCACCTTCACCAACAAAATTATCTCTAAAATCATCGCTTCCAGAATGTCGAACATCCTCCCCAGAATCATATCCGAAGAGCAAAGCGGCTTCGTCAAAGGTCACAATATCACCGATAATATCCTCCTGGCCCAAGAGATGATCACATGTTTGAAATTTTCGTCCAGGGGGGAATGTTGCCATCAAACTGGACATGGAAAAAGCTTACGACCGCCTTGACTGGCAGTTCATGATCTGGGTGTTTAGAACGTTCGGTTTTTCGGAACCTGTTATCGACATCATCTTTAGATCCATCAACAACTCCTGGTTCTCCACCGTCATCAACGGTCAACTTCAAGATTTCTTCAGAGCTACTCGCGGAGTCAGACAGGGAGGCCCCCTCTCCGCCACCATTTTTATCATCACGGCGGAAGCTCTGAGCAGAAATCTCAAAATCATGCCGCGATCTCCTGGGTTCCAGCACTTTCACACTACGACCGGGTGCCCGCTCATAACTCATCTCGCGTACGCAGATGACATCCTCATTTTCTCCGCTGGCGCTATTGGAGCCATTGAGGTGGTGATTAGAACTCTTGCCAAATATACTCGTTGCTCCGGCCAGAAAATCAACAACAGCAAGAGCGTGATCTATACTCATCACAAAGCCGATAGAACTCACTCGGCTGTACTGTCCTCCATGACCTCCTTCTCCACAGCTTACCCTCCTTTCTTGTACTTAGGCTGCCCGTTGGTGTACGGCAGAGCTAACTCTTGGATTTTCGATCACATGGTGGGCAAGATTCGCCAGAAAATTGCGGGCTGGCACAACGCCACCCTTTACCCCGGGGGGAAGCTAATGCTCATTAAGCATGTCCTTTCCTCCATCCCCATTTACACCCTAGCGGTGTGCTCGCCCCCCACCAAAGTGCTCCTTTCTATTGAATACATCCTAGCTAAGTTCTTTTGGAGACATCTCGAGGGGAAGAACAAGCATTACTGGGCCAGTTGGGCTACAATGGCTAAACCTACCGTCGAGGGAGGTCTGGGATTCTACAGGCTGGCCCACATAGTCGACGCACATTCGGCTAAGTTGTGGTAGAAAATTCGCTCAGATAACTCGATCTGGACCACGTTCATGCGAGCGAGGTACTCCAGATTCTATCACTTAACTGAGGCGTCTGCCAACAACAGATCCTCCGAGTCGTGGCGGCACATCATCAGGGGCCGTAACCTTGCGGAACCTCACTTACGTCTGACCCTGGGCAATGGTCATTCGCAGGCCTGCAAAGAACGCTGGTTGGGGGACGATATCCTCAGGCCCAACGCTCTTACCCCACCGTAGTGCGAGATTCGTGACTTAAGGGATGATGTCGCGTCTGGGTAGAATTGGGACAAGGTTCATGATTGGCTTGGCCCGGCGGCCTTGGCGAGCCTGACTGCCTCTCATTTGTCGATCAGTGACGCTGAGGACGTGCTCAGTTGGTCACCCAATCAGGGTGGCGTCTTCACCCTTGCTTCAGCCAGAGCCATCATCAGAGGCCTTGAAGTCACGACCTCCCCTTCCGCCAAGTTTTGGCACACGTGCATTTCAGTGAAATGGTCCATTCTCATCTGGCATACCGCACGTCGGAAACTTCCAACGGATGATGCCGTCAAATCCTTCGACTTTAGTCTGGCATCAAAATGCCACTGCTGTGTTGATCCCCAACCGCAATCCGTAGATCACGTCCTGCTCTCGGGGATTGTGCCTCTAACATTTGGACACACCTTCAACACAGGTATAAAATGGCCCCCACGATCGGGAGCATCAACGATCTGCTGGCCAGCTGAAACACTTCTCACGGGCATCAGATCGTCGCTGCCGCCGCTTTTGGGGTATTATGAAAAAATAAAAACAAATTCAGATTCGAAGGCCGCCAATTCCCACTCCATCAATTGTTCAGAGAGATGGTACGACAAATATTCAAGAGGAGGAGGTGTTGCACCCACACCTCGAACCAGTTTTGGGCCGCCCTGGACTTCTGACAGGTGCAGGGGAGCGGGTCCTTTGGGATCTTGCTTTGCCCGCCTAAACTTCTGATGCTCGGTACTCGTACCGTTTTGTGAGACATCCCTTTTGTTTCTCTCTTTGTGTTTGGTCGGTTTTCGCGCTAGGCGCGCTTACTTGTATTGGCTTCGGCATTTTGCGCCTATCATTCAATAAAGGTTTTATTTTCCAAAAAAAAAAATATATATATATATATACATATATATATATATATATATATATATTTTTTTTTTTACATATATACATATATATAATTTATAGTATATACACATAAGTAATTTTCTTTCTGAGTATATTTATATACATATATACATTTCGGATTGTATATATGCATATGTATTTTTTTCTAAATATTTATCAACCCAACAGCCCATTTAAACTACCTTCCTTCCTAATATTATTCCAAAGCCCACACCCTAGGCCAATGAAGAAGGCCTAGCAACCACTAATCCCATTAGTGTGAAGGGTCGGATGAGTCCCATAGTCGAACCCAAACCCGACCCGCACTGGGCTAGAACCAGAGGAATATAACCATTGGATGGGCGGGTACGAACCCGAAATCGCAAGAACCCACACCCGTTAAATTAAAAACCAACACACAGTGCCTTCTTCTCCTCTGTTCTTTCCCCTATATGCGAGTTACTCTCCCCTCTATATTGCCCTGTCAATTTGCAGGCACGCCAGGCAGGTCAGAGCACGCGACGACCAGCTTTCCCCTCTCTTCTCCTCTCTAATACTCTCTCTTCACCCTCTATATACAACTTAACTCTCCTCTACCTTCCCTAACCCTAATGAACATAGCACCCTCATTTTCTCCAGCCTCCAAGAGCGTGTCTCCCCCAATACGCACCATCCTCTGCTTCGTCGTCGGACCGTCCACGCCACAACAGCTACGACAACTGCGATGGCCAACAATACTGAGGCGCAAGCAACAACGTGCACAACAGGCGCTGCAGCAGCACGGCGATGATCGTGCACCACCGCCCGCGACCCCTGCGATTCTCGCGACCCGTGTGCGATCCCGACGAACTGTCACGCCCCGATTCGATAAACCGTTCGTCCCTGTTCCTATTATGCCGAATCGGTCGTCCTCGCTAACCTGTGATGTCGTACGAATCTGGAGTTGCACTCGTACAAGGCAAGAACTTTATATTTGATTGTTTTATTTAAAACATCAAGTTGAAAGTTCACAAATTGCATAGTAATTGAACACGCAGTATATGAAGATAGAAATATGCTTTTCATTGATAGCTTGTAATAAAGTGTAAGTCATATTACATTGATTATATTATTGCAGCTACATTGATTAAAACAATAGATATATGCTCGACAAGTTGCCTGAACTAACACTTGTCGTTCCATACATTTACCCTTTTATACATTGAAAGCCTTAAATGAATTGGCTTCAAAATACTTTAGAATATGAAGAGCTTCAAAATGCCTCTCCGAACTTCAGATTTAGCTTAGCGACATGCACCCCAAAGTCCTCGTCACCTGTAGGGTTGGGGGATTAGTACACTTGGGAATGCACTAGTGAGCGGGACAAACCCACTTGTCTAAACCGACTCTGATTGTTATTGTAGGCATGCATTGAAGTTTTCTTTCTATTTAGAACAAAATAAATTCAGTTCATACTGATAGCCTTCCTTGAAACAGTAAAAATATTTAATAAAACATAGCATTTTATCCCAATTCTTACCACGGCCGTGCTCGTCCCTGCATAAGACAGAGATTATAATTTCCACCTGTATAAGACAATAGGTGAGCATGCTACTATCTTATATGTGTCGTCATTGGTGCTGTGCACCACGAGAGACTTTTATATGGCATTGCGATGCGCCCTTTCAGCCTGGGTTACAAGTCCTACTAGAGGTCCCACAATGTCTTGCGCTATAGCATGGATTTGTATATTTTCTCTAGGTCGATTCGATTCTAATGTCCCGGATACCGTTTCGAGAAAAGTTAAACTTATGCACAAGTTATCCATAACCATGACAATGCGTAACAGTTTAATATTTGAAACAGATTGTATAGCGTGGTCAGTATTGAGCACCATTATTATTTTTTCCAACTCATACAATGAATCATTTTTCCCAAAGCCGTACTTCTGATTTGGTGTCCCGTAGGCATCAATTTCCTGAGGCACCATATCTCGCAACCAACGTTTCATTTTATTTTGCAGATCATGAAATAGTCTCTCTTTTCTAGAACCTTATCCTTTTGTAGTTTGATGTGAAACTTATATTTTTAGAGTAGTTTACTCTAAATTGATACAGTTATCCCGAGTTCTTTATCTTAGTGATTTGGTATTCACTTAACATGGAATCGTCGATTTGAATATATTCGAGGCAAACTGAATTTCATTTACTGGAGGAGTATAAAAGAAGGGGCCAAACCACCCACCAAGTATTTGATCGTGCCGAGAGTCGAAGCGCTTCGCAACATTCAAGCTTCAATTACGCGACCTCCTGCAATGGCCCCAATATTTTATCAAAATTCCTTCTTTAATCTACCATTTCAAAATGCGTAGAATGAATGCAAAAATCGATGCAAAAATATATTCATTAAAACCAAGTAGTAAAAACTCAAAAAAACTGTACAGCAGTCCAGTCCCGTCGAAGGAACCCTTATATGGAGCTCACTCGTCGAGACGCAGCCTACTATATCTTGGACTTATTATAATAGAAGTCATTCCATTAGTTGGATCGATTCTCGTAACATTCGTCCAAATCGATTTATTCGATGCCACAAAGTGTTATCGTAAGCCAAGCTTAGCTATCAAGTCAGATAGTCATCTAAGTTCCCGACCGATCTGACTCGCCGCAAGCATACTACATAGCCCACAACCTACCAGAAATGGGGTACTACATAATATATCACTAAGAAAAAGTTTCGTCCCAAAAGTTAAGAACTAGGGTCTGACCTTAAGTTAGGCAAACAACGAAGGAAACTTCTCCTTCATCTCTGTCTCCATCTCCCACGTCGATTCTTTAACTGAATGGTTCCGCCAAAGCACGCGAACAAAAGACATCTATCAATTTCGTAGGGTCTTTTCCTTTCGGTCCAAAATTTGAATAGGCTTATCCGAGTAAGACAAGTCCGCATGTAGATCCAACTGATCGAATCTAACTACGCGACTTGGATCGTGCACGTATTTTTAAAGTTATGAAACATGGAAAATATTGTACACTTCAGCCAAGGTAGGAGGTTGTGTGATCTGATAAGCAACAGCTACGACTCGCTCGAGGATCTCGAAAGGGCCTACAAATCTCGGGCTCAATTTTCCTTTAACATCGAATCGCATCATACCACGCATGGACGTTACTTTCAAAAACACATGGTCCCCGACCAGAAATTCTAGCGGTCGTAGACGAAGATCTGCGTAGCTCTTTTGTCGACTTTGCATGATGCGAAGTCTGTCGCAAATCAGGCAGGCCTTTTCGACGGCCTGCTCCACCAATTTCGGTCAGAGCACTTATCGCACTCTGACTTCATGCCAGCATATCAAAGATCGACACTTTCTCTTGTAAAGTACTTCATATAGAGCCATTTGAATGCTCGAATGATAACAGTTGTTATCCGTAAACTCCGCAAGCGGCAAATGCGTATCCCAACTAGTCTTTAGATTGATCGTACACAGATGCAACATATCCTCTAAGATTTTGTTTACGAAAGAAAAAAAAAGGATGTTTTGATTTCTACAAACTGAGAGAGAGTACAAAAAGAGTACAATTGATTTATGGAGAAGTACAACTATAGGAATCTGATCAGAAGATGATCACTTTATCCCTTGGACGATGTGATATCGAAGACACGAGCCTCTAGAGAATGCAACAACACTTTAGCAGGATATTATGATCATTCATGATGCTTTAAGACTAATTTGAAACTCTATTTATAGAGTCCTTGAAATAACTATTTAGCAGTTATTCTGGGTTACGTGCACTTCAGGTTGCGTGCTTCCTGTTCACTTGTGCGAGCGGTTATACCAACTGCTGTAGATGCGTGGCATCATTTGATTGAGATGCGCATGGTTGTGGGCAGTGTAGTGGGCATATTCTACGAAGTTAATGGTTTGTGCGACACATCACCCTGCTTTGGATACTGTTCGATCAGCTTGTGTGAGCTTCATCAGGTTGTATGGAGCACAATATAGCAACTTGCTCGAGCGTTTGCACCAACTGCTGTGGACACGTGGTATCATTTGAGTGAGATACGCATGGTCGTAAGCAATGTAGTGGACACATTCTATGAAGTTAGTGGCTTGCGCACCACGTCACCCTGCTCTGGACGATCGTATTGTGCGACCTTTATCAGGTTATGCGGGGACACAACCTAGCAACTTGTGCCTGGGTTCAACCTCGTGCAACCTGATACGTTGCGTAAACTGCTGGCTGACCAAATCTTCTCGAGCACCGTGTTGTATGGGATTCGAACGGATTCTCCTTGATATGCATATTGTTAGCTGTCAGGCAATGATGATGTCGTTATAGGTTTTCAAGGAGACGGCCACGTGACGCTTATGCAACCTGTCTCCTACGCAACCTGATGTTGGTACAACCAGATATTGAGCAACTTAATGTCGGTGCAACCTGATGATATGACTTCAGGAATGGCACAGCTTGATCTTTAGCCTCTACAAGACCCCCTTCAAAGTTTTCAAAATACTAAAATATTTCAAAGTTTTGAAATACTTTGAATCATGCTAGTTTTGTCTTAGTTGCGCCAATTTCAACTGACTCCACTATTTGGGCGCAAATTGCTCGATCAATTTCAACTTTTGAAGCTATATATAACAGTACATTTCAGATTATTCATTTTTTAACGAGTTTAGTTTTTCTTAAAAGCCCTATCTTCTCCTATTCTTCCCAAGCTTTGACTAGCATTAATGGCGCCCAAGAGATCTACTGTCGAAAAGGGAAAAGGTGTTGCCGAGCCTTCTTCTCGCGATCCATCAATACACGAGCCTCAATATGCTGCTCCTTCGTCACGACGAGAGACTGCCAACCCGGCCATAGAAAGTGAATGTTTGACAACGAACATCGACCAACCCTTTTTAGGGTTTGGTTTGATTTTGACAACATGCACGCCTAATCTTTTTAGAATTAGGCACGTTTCCTGACTTGCGCCCCCCTTCATAGGGTTTAGTTACTGTCCAGACAGTTTTGCACATCGTTTCGAGAGTTACGCCACACAGATGTTTATTTCGACAGAAATTTCGTGCAACACAGATTTGGTACAATATAAAATGCCGCACAACATAAGAGTTGTGCAACCTGATATGTCGTGCAATATAGATGTGGTGCAATCCTGATGTGTCGTGCAGCATAAGTGTTGCACAACCTGTGATGTCATATATTCTGTTTTATTGAACCAGACACTTTTTTGAGATTAACCTCTATTTGCTTGCTTTTATATAGTTAATCTCAGAGAAGACCCAAATGCTGAAATTTATGCTTTGGCCTTCAACGTGTCAGAGTATCGAGAAGACTTATCCCACGTACAATATCCTCAATATGATCTTCCTGAGTCCCAAAGTGCTATGCTCATAGATCAAGATAATCCTACTTTATTATGCTTGATGAACAGCGAACCTTTGAAAAGTTTGGACAATATCGTCCATAAGAATTCGACTTTCTTATTTGGAGAGACGATCAAGAAGACGTCCCACCCCAAAGCGAAGAGAGAAGACATACTTTATCAATATAGGGACATAATCATGTACCTCCCAGAAATGTCGAGACACTTGTCTTTGTCTTGATATGTATTTTCTAGTTATCCGCGACGTTTGGCATGGGATCTGACTCCGATTCAATAGGCCAAAGTCGAAAAGATATGCTACAGATTGGGTCCACAGAACGAGGATTTGTTCTACAACACTTCGGAGAGATATAGCTCCTATCCGAGAGGTTTGAGACCAAGCTGTATACCTCCTGAAGATTCATCAATGTTGCTTTCCGTCAGAGTACCTATTTTCGTGAACATGTTTGCGAAGGCTGAAGGAAGAGACCCAGACCAAACCATATACTTAACGGGCTTAGTGAATCCCAATATGAAACGTTGGAGCAGTGTAGTGGTTTGGATTTTGGATCATTTTAAGGATAAAATCCTCGAATTAGAACTCTATGATCCGATTTGGACCACTGCTCATGGCTTTCGCCCGAATGCTCACATGGTTTTGGCTTTAGTTGAAAGATATAATGAGAGGATCGGTACCTTCATGACACCTTACGGGAAAATTGGCTTCGCTATTCATGAAATGAAGTATCTTTCATATTTGCCAATGGGTGAAAACCCTTATGAAGAATATGTGCCAACAAACGAGGAATTGGAAACTCTGTCTATAGAGAACTCTAAGATGGTGGCTGTATTCGAAGAATTATTATGCCACTATCTGATCTGTTCCCTTTATTATAAGAGTGCTTCCAAAGGGACTTGTTATACTACCAAATGGATGCCATACTCGTTTCTAAGGCATGCTCATGAAGAAAAGATTGTCGAGAGTCAAGCCTGCGATCCTTGTTTCTTCAAACCGCTCGGCCGCAGTGATGTAGAAAAATTGATAGAAAAAACTAAGCATTATGATAACATCTTGGATGTAGATTGGTACCCATTTACTGCTGGTGCTCCAATCGAAATTTATCTTAGATAGGGTAATAGAACCATGTCTCAAGAAGGCCAGCTGGCGGGTTTCCTCTCTTTATGGCTACGATAGTTTGTGATGCCCGGAGCTAGTGTCGTCGACCGATTCCATCGAGGTGTGCTATTCGCCGTAGTGCATCTAGTATTTGGCTACAAGATGGATCTTCTTTCGGCGATGACATGTCGCTTGAGTGCAGGCTTGCGTTCTTTCGTTAACACCATGGTGTATGATAAGAATTATCGGGACGACTTCCCTCATACCAAAATGATATACACATATCTATTTGGATGGTTGCTGTTGCACTACACTGAATTAATGGACCCCGATATGGGTGCAGTCGGAGGTGATTTTATCAGGCATTATTCTAATGCTCGATGGAACATAAATGCGCTGTCAAAATGCCGAAGAGCTTTAAACCGAAGGTTTGGATGGAGATTTTAATGTTTTCCTCCTCCTCCATGATATGAGAATCTCCCTCCAAAACTCAAAGATCTAGAAGCAGCATCTCTCCGTCTATCTTCGACTGAGTTCACATGGTGGAAGATAATTTAGCCTTGACATCTAGTGTACCGATTTGAAGGCGAGTGCTTTCTAGAACCATACCTACCAAGCTGATTTGCTCGACAATTTGGCTATGATCAACTGCATGTAGGTAATGCCACCACCTGTTTACAGGCTAAGGGTTACCTAATAGATGGTACCAGGGCTTGGAGATACTATAATGTAAGAGGCACTAAGGCCACATTCTCGATACCCCATGTCTCTCAGATAGGCCCACGTATGTTATATACATACGCAAATTTTTATACTTCAGCCAACACCTTTACCGAAAACTTCAATCTGGCTAACAGTTTTGCCAGTGATAGACGTTCAAGAGCTGGAGTTCGCACTGCACAATCCTTCAGAGATAAAGAGAATCATGAACCTGCTAACGAACCTTTGGAAGCCTCTATCGTAGGCTTCTGTGACAGAGTCATGATCCACTAGATGTATCATTGAAGATATGGAAGGAGAAGTCCCCAGCAAAAGGACTTGGGAGGAAAAGAAAGACTGGAGAGTTATCAGCCCCTTCACAACCTAGTGATCTTCCTTCTTCTCCTAAGGCTGTAGGAAAGAAAAAGAAGACTGCATTAGTTATTACAGAGCAGCCGACCACCAGGACCACACGGTCCCAGACAAAACAGATGTACACTGGAGCATCCTCTGGAGGATGAGAGGCAACTCGTTCTTTAGTCCTAAGAAGCAGCCAAGTTGCCCAAGAAAAGGTTATTAGAGAACCCAATATTCATGGTGACCTTGATGAGGTTGAAGAAGAACCTGAGACACCTCTGGTACACAAGGCCAAAAGGAGATTAATAGTGACTCCAAAAGACCGTCAAGAAATATTGCCTTCACAAGATATACCACCTCCACCAGGTAAATTTTATTATTCTTTTAATGTGATCTAGATTGTGTAACATATTAACATTGATCTTTTTTCCAGTTCCGATCATTACAGAAGGGATTTTGGGGCCCATAGTCACGCAAATGACGATTCCCGTGACTATGTTAGCTACTGCAGGAATTATGATATCATCTCCAACTCCAGGAGTCCCAAAGACTACACTTCCTAAGAAGGAGTTGCCTTTCATAGAATCCAATCTTGATGTCATTGTTCCTTCCGTAGCCTAAACTCCTACTCACTCTCAAGAGGATCGAGAAAGGATAGCGGCTCTCAAAGGCTGTGATTATGGCGATGCATTTGAAGATGATTCTACAAGCGCCGTTGAAGGAGACAAGACTTCAGTAGAAATCCCACTGAATCAAGCATTACCAATTGAAGAAGGCCATACTATTGTTGAGGGTGAGGAGCACCCTATTGTTGAAAAGGGGCTTTCAAGTCCAAAAATTGATGAGCCTAAAAATAATGATAAATCTGATGATCATGAAAATTAGATCATGGCTCCTGAAGATGCTAGGATCAATGGAAATCTCAACACTGATACTGCGAAGACTCAAACCCCTACCAACCGAGCTTTTGAGGTCAAGGATGCAGAAGCGATTGCCCCAAACTGAACAAGCAGAATCAGGGGTCAAAAGCAGCCTTTTCTTAATAGGTGGTTCCAAAGCTTGGAGTAGTCAGATAGCTGTGTCTGAAACTACCCTGGCCAGACTCCGTTCTGATCTGGATATGCCTCGTAAAACCCCATATGTATTGCCAGGATCAGGTAAAATTTTGACTTTTATTTACCTTAATTCCTGTAATTTATATGTAATGGCTGTGTATCTTGATTACAATGGGTCCTGTAGGGACACTTGCGAAAGTTGCATCGACCACATTCAGTTTCAGCTCGACTATGGCTCCCCTGGATATGGGGACCCAAACTGGAGTGGAAAGTTCTTCTATGATGCCAGTACTCGGATCTCCTGGTGTACAATCTGTAGTTCCTCTATTTACTTCAGAAACAAGAATTCCAACAGAAGTAGCTATCCCGGGGATCTCAGCGATGAACAAAGCTATTGTCGAAGCTTATACTAATGCTTTCTTCACTTCTCTAAAGTCTTTAATTAAAATGGTTATAGAAAAGGACCAATCTTATGAGTCAGTAAGGGTCTCTTCCTCCTTCATCATTGGAGCCATCCACAAGATTGGAGATCTGGATAGAGTCAATTATTTAGATCATATTTTGAATGAAATTGAAGAATTGATCAAGTCTTACAAAGATCTAACAAGAGGATACATCCATAAACTTGTAGATGCTGAATGCAAGGTGATGACTCGTGAAGCTGCAATACAAAAATCAGAGTTTGAAGCTTTTGTGGTAGCTTTCTCACAGCGTTCTACATAGTTGGAATCTCGCATTGTCGAGACAACTTCTTCTATTGAATGCTATAAGACTGAAGCTGCAGAGAAAGAAAAAGAAGATGCTGTATATCAAGTTTGTCTCCAGAAACTAGAAATTGAAATGGCTCGGCTTCAAGATGCAGCTAAAGCAGCTCGACGACGCGAAGAAGAAGTATTGGAGATGCATCAAATTGCTGCAAGTCAATTAGATGACTTGAAGAGGCAGCGGGATGCATTTATCCAAATCGAAGGTGCAGAACTGGAACGCCGAGCAGAATTGCTGCAACCTTTTGATCCAGAGTCCGGGAGAGCTCTTGCAAGACAAAGGATACTTGATTCCAGAGTAGAGAGGGCTGAGAATTTGAAAGGATTGATTATTGATCTCAGCACTCAGCCTCCCCAATGAAGCAGTCTATAGGATCTTTTGTCTTCATGTCTTTCAAATGATATACTTTGGAATATTATGTCAATAAAAAAATGCTCTTTTTGTGATTCTATTACTTATTATATTCCTATAGTAGATATAAGTAATAGATAAGGATAGGAAAATATGTTCAGAGGTACCGGACATGACATATCCCCTAAAAGAAAATAATAATACTAATTATATATGTTCAGAGGTAATATGGACGTGACAGAATATAATTCAGAATATTGTCATTTCCAAAGACGACTTTATCAGAGGTAATGTGGACGTAATAAGTCGCTGATATAGATGATAGAATTCAGAGGTAATGTGGACGTGAATCTATTAATATAGAAAATATAATTCAGAGGTAATGTGGATGTGAACTCGTTTTTCTTTTGATGATCTTTAAGTCAGTTGGGACTCAAAGACAGGATATCATGTTAAAAAGATGATATCTGTGATAATATAGATTTATCATAAAGATAAGATATCTTTTAAAATAGCTGGGTTTCAAAAGACAGAATTGATGGTTTGGATGGACTCCATGGGGGATTTTGAGTATTTATTGTTGGCCCATTCCATGGTCACACCCGATTTTAATAATCGACATAGACTTAAGTCAATACACAAAATATACAGACTGCTGCTAATTATTTCAGGACGTGTGAAATCAATATCAACAAGCGTCGTACTACTGCATCATCAAGCACACAAATCATCTATCTGAAGATTACTTTCATTGGGATCCAGTCCGAGTCATTTTATAATTTATTATGTATTTTATCTTTATTGAGTCTAGGATTTAAATTGTAAGATCGACTAGGTAATACTGGCTTAGGTTAATCTCAGTCCACATTTCTAAAAAGCCTACCTATTCCCATTCTATTTTACCAAAGGTTTAAATTTATTTTTGTTACCTATTTTGACAAATATTCAAAATTCTCCTAGACAGAACTCAAACCGAGTTCGGCCCGAGTTCGGTCCGAACTCTGCCCGAGTTCAGTCTGTTTGAATTCAAATATTCGTTGCCTCCAAATCTGTATGCAACGTACATATGCGAAATCTTTGCATCAGAACTCTGCCAGAACTCTGCCCGAGTTTGGTCTTAGAAAACAACTATAAATAGGAGAGTTTTTTTATTTCAAATCACTCATTTATTCTTCATCTTCTCTTCTCTATTCAATAAGTGTTTTCACCCGATCAAAAGCTTTCATATCACACCTATACTCCTCTTAGCCAAAAGCTAGTAATATCTATTTTGATCTAGAGTCTTTTGGTGTTCAAGAGTTGTAAAGAGGTTGTTCAAAGTACAGCAATTATCTTTGTTGTGGAGCCGGTCGTGCGCTCGTCACCAAGCACGTTGTTGTGAAGTTGGTCGTGCACTTGTCACCAAGTACGGTGTTGTAAGAGACTGCAAGCTCTCAATTAGCTTGTGCCTTAGTGGATTAACATCGAGCAAGAGTACTTGAGACCGGATTAGTCCTCTCAGAGGGATACCAGTATACATCGCTGTGTCACTGAGTTTGATCTCTCTATCACTTGCTTTATTTATTTATTGTCTCTTATTTACTGTCATAGTTTAAAATTTAAATTGGTGATCATTTTCCGCTGCACTCGCACTCACTTTATTCACCCCCCTCTAGAGATGCTCAACGGTCCTACAATTGGTATTAGAGCAGGTTATATTCTAATATAACAAACCTCAAAGAGTATATATGGCAGCCGTGAAATCAATATTCAACGGTGAAGGGCAATCCATAAATAGATCCCTACTATTTGATGGTACAAATTATACCTACTGGAAAACACGGTTGACTTTCTTCTTAAAGTCTCTTGACTTTGATCTTTAGTCTATAGTTGTTGACGGTTATAAGAAACCGACACCTACAGTGGTTGACGGCCAGCTTGTAGACAAGCCTCATGACAAATATATAGAAGCTAAAAAAGGTAAGGCTAGTCTAGATACTTGTGCCATCAATGCACTATTCTGTGCAATTGACCAAATGGAGTTCAACAGAGTTTCAACCTGTAAAATGCCTCACGAGATTTGGAAACTTCTTGAGGTAACTCATAAAGGTACTTCCCAAGTGAAGGAATCCAAAATTAGTAGACTAACATAGGAATATGAATCTTTTAAGATGAAGCTCAGTGAGTCAATTACACAGATGTTTACACGTTTCCTTGATATTACTAATCCTTTGTGATCTCTTGGTAAAGATTACAACAATCATGAAAAAATCAAAAAAGTGCTATGGGTTCTAACCAAGAACTGGAACCCAAAGGCAACAACAATCATTGAAGGAAACGATCTTACCACCATGTCTCTGGAAACACTAATGGGCAAGCTCATGACCCATTTGCTTGATCTGCAAGAGTTTGAAGAAGCTACCCCAAAAGAAAAGTCTATTGCCTTCAAAGATCGAGTCAGAAAATCTACATGCAATGATTCTGATAAAGAATCATCAAGTTGTGATGAACAAGCCCTACTAGTGAAAAACTTTAGGAAATTCCTAAAGTTTGAGAAACCAAACAGAAGGAAGAGAGATATCCAAGAAAGCAATAAAGATGAAACCATATGCTTTGGATGCAAGAAGTCAGGGCACATGAAAAAGGACTGTCCAACTTCGAAGAAAAGCAGTCCATATGACAGATCAAGATCAATAGAAAAGCAACAACCATTCGAAAGTATGCTAACACAAGTATCTGGCATGAAAGTGATGTCAGTGATACAGAGGAAGAAGACAAACCCTGCAGAAATTCCAATATCTGTCTTATGGCTTTTGATAAGGTATCCTCAAACTCTCTATATGATAACTTTACTTTCGATGAATTAGAAAATGCCTTTAGCGAATTACTTGAAGAACACAGAACTGTGCTTGACAAGTATAAGCAATCTCGAAAAGAGATGAAGGCATACACAACCGAGATAGTTAGACTGTCTTGTCTTATTGAATATATTAAAGAGACATCTACTACCGGTAACACGAAAGAGATAGCCAAACTCAAAGTAGACTATCATGAGGCTATCCTCAAGGTTGATAAGAAAGAAAGAGACTATGTCAAAATACAAGAGTTATATGACATAGAGAAGAAGAAGCACTTAGTCACAGAACAAAGACTCTTAGATATGACTGCTAGATATGAAGAGTATGTTGCGATTTCTAAAAAGTTAGAAATCAAGTTAGACAAACAGGCAATACCTGTAACACAGCCTAAGTTTAGTCCTAATGCTAAGTATACATCTAAGAGGACTAAAAATCAGAAAGCACGAAAGAAATAAGACTATCACCGTGCTTTCACTTATAGGTTTTCCAAGAAATCAAATAAGCATGTCAATACAGTTTCAACCACCACTGGTTCTAAACTAACCTGCAAATATTGTGGTACACATGGACACATATCACAGTATTGTTTAGCAAGGAAACTTGTTGACAATCACACCTTATTCTGGAGACCTAAAACTAATCAATATGGACCCTTCAGTAAATGGGTACCAAAGGATTCATCTACTTGTTTTGTAGGTGGACCCTCAACCCTCTCATGCTAAAAGCAATTGGATCCTCGATAGCGAATGTTCGTGGCATATGACTGGTGATGCATCTTTGTTCGCCACACTATCGATGAAGAAAGAAGGATACGTCTCCTTTGGAAATAATTTGAGAGGTGATATTATTGGTAATGGCACTGTCGGTATATCTCCTTATCTAGTAATAAAGGATGTTTGTCTAGTCACAGAATTGAAACATAACCTTCTAAGCATAAGTCATTTGGCTGATAATGGTTATGGTAACAATTTTGTAAAAGACAAATATACCATATATAATATGTCATCTAGTGATCCCGTATATAAAGGGATTATAGAAGACAATGTTTATGTTTTTTTTTTGGAGAGTACTAATAATGCAGGAAGATGCCTAGTAGCTAATCTAGATGAAAGCTGGCTATGGCACATAAGACTAGGGCAAGCAAATATGGACACTATCTCACGACTGAGCACTAAGAAGTTGGTAAAAGGACTCCCCGAGATTCCATTCAAGAGAGATGGTATGTGCTGACTGTGAAAAAAACAAAGCACATAGGTCTACATTTAAATCCATCAACGCTGTAAGTACTTCTAGACCTTTGCAGTTGATACATATGGATTTATTTGGTCCTAGTAGAGTCGCTAGTCTTGGCGGTAAACTCTACACTTTTGTTATTGTTGATGATTTCTCTCGCTTTACTTGGGTTTACTTTATATAAAACAAAAGTGATGCTATTTTTGAATTTCAAATATTTTGTAAAAAGGTACAAAACGAAAAAGGCTTCATGATTACTCGTATCCGAAGTGATCATCGTGGAGAATTCGTAAATTCTGATTTCAAAAAGTTTTGTGATGATAGTGGGTATTACCACAAATTTTTTGTCCTAGAACTCCCCAACAGAATGGTATTGTGGAGCAGAAGAATCATCCTCTAAGCGAAATGGCTATAGTCATGCTGAATCAGTATAATCTTCCTAAATATTTTTGGGCAGAAGCTGTTACCACAGCCCGTTATGTTTTAAATAGGGTGTTAATTCGACCAATATCGAAGAAAATACCATATGAACTTTGGTTTGGAAGGATTCCAAACATTTCTTATTTCAAAGTTTTTGGATGTCACTGTTTTATCCTGAACACCAAGGATAACTTGGAAAAGTTCGACTCTAAAGCAGATGAAGGGATATTTCTCGGATATGCTGCTAAGAGTAAGGGATATAGAATTTTCAATAAAAGGTCTATGATTGTTGAAGAATCAATTAACGTTACTTTCGATGAGCTCAATAGTCACAGATCCAGCGACAGTGATGATGAAGGTATACAAGCAAAAATCGAGAAGAGTCTTATAGAAGATCTGACTCAAAAATTTGATTTATTAAAATTCTTACCAGATCATCTAGAGACACTAATCATAGGTGATGTATGAAAAGGTGTAAGTACACGCTTCTCTCTTAGAGATTCTAAAATAGCAGCAAATATAGCTTTTATTTCTCAAATAGAACCTAAGAATATAGAAGATGCCTTTTTTGATGAGTTTTCGATTGATGCCATACAAAAGGAAGAAAATCAATTTGAGAGAAACCAAGTTTGGGAACTCGTTCCTAAACCTATTGGTCAATCGATAATTGGTACCAAATGGGTGTTCCGAAATAAACTTAGTAAAGATGGACAAGTTCTACGCAACAAAGCACATCTAGTGGCACAAGGTTATAATCAAGAAGAAGGTATTGAATATGATGAGACATATGCTCATGTTGCTAGACTAGAAGCCATCCGCATGTTTTGTGCATTTGTATTTTTTAATGATTTTAAGTTATTTCAAATGGACGTAAAAAGTACATTTTTGAACAGATTTTTAAAAGAGGAAGTTTTTGTGAAACAATCCCCTGGTTTTAAAGATTTTCAAAAACCTGATCACGTCTTCAAACTTAAGAAAGCACTCTATGGACTAAAACAGGCACCTCGTGCTTGGTATGAATGCCTAAGTGCCTTCTTACTTGATAATATTTTTCAAAAGGAAGAGTTGATACAACTTTGTTTATCAAATCTTTAAATGATGACATTCTTCTTATGCAAATATATGTTGATGACATTATATTCGGTTCTACTAATGAAAAACTTTGTCAAGAGTTTGCTAAGTGTATGTAGAGTAAATTTGAGATGAGTATGATAGGAGAGCTAAACTTCTTCCTAGGACTTCAGATCAAACAACACTCAAAGGGAACATTCATCAATCAAGCCAAGTATACGAAGGACATACTGAAAAAGTACGACTTCGATAATGTAAAGCCTATCAGAACTCCTATGGCTACATCCACAAACTTGATTCTGATAAAAGTGGCAAACCTGTCGACCAACATAAGTATCGAGGTATGATTGGTAGCTTATTATATTTAACTACTAGTCGCCCTGATATTATGTTCAGTGTTTGCATATGCGCACGATACCAGGCAAATCCTACGGAATCACACCTAAGTGCCGTTAAGCGTATCTTCCGATACCTTAAGGGAAGTTCTACAGTCGGCTTGTGGTATCCTAAAACCAAATCCTTTGACCTGATAGGTTACTCGGATACAGATTTTGTAGGATGCAAAGTAGACCGTAAAAGTACCGGCGGTACGTGTTATTTCCTAGGAAAGGCCTTAGTCTCTTGGTTTAGCAAGAAGCAAAATTTCGTAGCATTATCAACTATTGAGGCCAAGTATATCGCCGTAGAACGTTGTTGTGCTTAAATTTTATGGATAAAGCAAACCCTAGAAGACTACATTCTGCACTACACTAAGATTCCCATTTATTGTGATAACACTAGCACCATTAATCTGACTAAGAACCTTGTATGTCACTCACACACAAAATACATTGAGATACGTCATCACTTTGTATGTGATCACCAACAACATGGGGATATCTGCTTAGAGTTTATTGTCACAGATCATCAACTAGCAAATATTTTCATAAAACCACTGGCTGAAGACCGTTTTAACATAATGAGGCGAGAGCTCGGTATACTTGAATTTTCAGATTCATAGTGTAATATGGTAATTAAATTTAGTTTTATGACTCTAAACTTCGTAGTTTATTTAATAAAAATTAATTTTGGTACAAGCTTACAAAGGGTCTATCTGTCACCACGACTACGGTCGAAGCAAAACGGTACTTATGTGTTCCCCGGTGAACCTCCGTTAGCTGGGACAGTACCCCTACAGCTAACCCAAAATAAAGAAAGTTATTAAATGTAGAAGTCAACTATCATAAATTCAAAATTTAAACACCAATACTGCCGTTATGACCTCGGAAATACAAGTAGCCAAACTCGGACCGAACTCTAACCGAGTTCGGGCCGAATTCGATCGACGCTGTTCAGCTTCAAGAACCGAACAGCCTGCCCTTGGCCTTTATAAATCCCTCCTCCCTTCTTCTTTTTCACACAACAATCTCATGAAAAACCCTATACTACCCCCAAAACTTCTTTCTCATCCTTCCATTCAAGCTTTCGAGGAGTTCTAGTGGGCTGCTCTACTTCATCTTCTTCCTCCTTTCAAAGGTACTTCAATTTTCTTTTTTTTCATCTATGGCTCCCAAGCGTCAGAGAAGACAAGAAGATCCCTCACAAGTATGGTCCTCCTCTTCTGATTATGTTCCTACTAGTCTTTTCAGTCCAGCTAGACCTATAGGGTCAGATGATTTTGATTCCAGTCTATTTCCTGATAAGGAATTTTCTGACCTTTGGTTTGATTCATTCTCTGGTCGTAAAATATGTGCTGGGGCTTATGTTAAATTTACTATTTTTTCTGAGTATGCTCCCATATTTGACCATATCGGCTATCGTGATTTCTTTGAAGCAGCCGAGAACATCTACGACAATGCTGTCCGTATGTTTTACTGCAACTTGTAGGTAAAACCAAATGGAAACTTCTATTCTTGCGTTGCTGGGTAAGAATTAGAGTTCAGCGCCACTGACATCAGCGAATATTTCTATGCTCCTGATGTAGGTGAAGATCTTGTAGATATCCATCATATCCAATTCCCAGAAGATGTCACTCTCACCTCCTTCAAAGAATTGCTTTGCCATCCACGACTTGTTGCTAGAAGAGTCTTTTCAAGAGATCTTAACCAAAACTTTTATGAACTCTATCGTTTTATTTTCTCAGTTCTTCTTCCATAGAAAGGATCATCTGATGAGATCACTTTCTTAGAGCTGTCCGCTATGTATCATATCTATTTTGGCATTCCTTTTTCGATTTCCAAGACCATGATGGCCTGGATGCTAAACTGTAAAAATGCAGGATGCAACCTGGTCTATCCCATGCACTTGGCCTCCATCTTTTGAAGGTTTGAAATCGACCTTCGAACCTGTGCCTACTCCTCCACAGCCGTAGATCTCAGCAGATCTCGTCGATATCCTACTCCACCTCTGCCTCCTGGAGCTCAGCCTGCTCCAGATGCTGACGCTGAGGCTCCTTCTCCTGATGCTCTTGCTCCTGCTCCAGTCCCTGCTCCGGGTTTGACCCAGGATTTTATTAGCGGTTTGATGACTTTGTTGCTCTCTCTGCGCAACGTCATCAGAGCTACCTCGACTAAGAGTTCCGCCACATCACCCAGGCTCAGGTGTTACGGAATTGCATTGCTGATCTCCATTGGAGTCTCTCCTAGGACCCATCACATCTAGTGACTATCTTTCTTCACCCAGGCTTCCCAGGACGAGGTTCGAAGATGAGGCGACTTTCCCTTACTTCGATCCTACTGCTGCTTACTTTCCTCCGGATGCTCCTGGCGGTGACGACCCCACTATGTGATGCGGACTTAGCTGGTGGATAGTGGATAGGATGTTAGCTGGTGATCTATCTTATGATGTAGTGTTTTTTTGTTATGTCTAAACTTTTTAGTTAGACATTTTTAGCACTTTATGATTATGATTGTATCTTTTCCTTTCAGTGAGACATTGTTATGTATGATATTCTCAGTTTATTTCAGTACTAGTTATCTTTTATGCACTTTGTGTTATTTGGTCATCTCTTTAGCTTCACTTTGTCTGTTTGTTAGAAATTGTTGGCTTCACACATTATGGGGGAGCCAAAGTCATTTTTATATTGACAAAGGGGGAGAAAGAGTACATACCAAAAATCAAAAGTCAGAGAAAGCATACAATCCAAGACAAAACCATTTTTTAGGTACATTTTATTTGTTCTATTTTTAGATATATTTTGGTATAGACTCAAGTTTGTCAATTATCAAAATAGGGGAGATTGTTGGCCCATTCCATGGTCACACCAGATTTTGATAATCGACATGGACTTAAGTCAATACGCAAAATATACAGACTGCTACTAATCATTTCAGGACGTGTGAAATCAATATCAACAAGCATCGTACTACTGCATAATCAAGCACATAAATCATCTATCTGAAGATTACTTTCATTGGCATCCAGTCCGAGTCATTTTATAATTTATTATGTATTTTATCTTTATTGAGTCTAGGATTTAAATTGCAAGATCGACTAGGTAATACTGGCTTAGGTTAATCTTAGTCCATATTTCTAAAAAGCCTACCTATTCCCATTCTATTTTACCAAAAGTTCAAATTCATTTTTGCAACAGAATTTGACAAATATTTGAAATTCTCCTAGACAGAACTCAAACCGAGTTCGGCCCGAGTTCGGTCCGAACTCTGCTCGAGTTTGGTCTGTTTGAATTCAAATATTCTTTGCCTCCAAATCTGCATGCAACGTACATATGTAAAATCTTTGCATCAGAACTCTGCCAGAACTCTGCCCGAGTTCGGTCTCAGAAAAAACCTATAAATAGGAGAGAGTTTTTTATTTCAAATCACTCATTCATTCTTTATCTTCTCTTCTTTATTCAATAAGTGTTTTCACCCGATCGAAAACTTTCATATCACACCTATACTCCTCTTAGCCAAAAGCCAGTAATATCTATTTCGATCTAGAGACTTTTGGTGTTCAAGAGTTGTAAAGAAGTTGTTCAAAGTACAACAATTATCTTTGTTGTGGAGCCGGTCGTGCGCTCGTCACTAAGTACGGTGTTATGAAGTTGGTCGTACACTTGTCACCAAGCACAGTGTTGTAAGAGACTGCAAGCTCTCAATTAGCTTGTGCCTTAGTGGATTAACATCGAACAAGAGTACTCGAGACTGGATTAGTCCTCTCAGAGGGATACCAGTATACATCGCTGTGTCACTGAGTTTGATCTCTCTATCTCTTGCTTTATTTATTTACTGTCTCTTATATACTTCCATAGTTTAAAATTTAAATTGGTGATTATTTTCCGCTGTACTTGTACTCACTCTATTCACCCCCCTCTAGAGGTGCTAAACGGTCCTACATTTATTATCTGTGGCTTTATTTATGAGAAAGTAAATAAACGATAATAAATGTAGGCCTAAAAAGATTGATGAGTGAATAAGCAAGCCTTTTCAAAGAATGGTTGTTTTGGTTCCCACGACAAATAATAAATGGAGACCTATTCACGGGATGAAAAGGAATAAATGAAGCAACATCCATTTTCGAGGAAAGGTTGTTTCGATTCTTGAGACAGAATGTTTGGCCTTTCTGTCTATATATAGTGCAGAACTTTTAAGAGTGTTATCCACACCTATCCTTTCATCGCAAATGTCTTCCGAGGATGCACCCAAGGAGGCTGAGGCCATCCCAAAGATCGAAGCCGCCATAGACACTCATTCCGACGAGCCTCTGCCACCTATCCAACCAGAAGTAGAAAAAAGCTCGGTTGTTCCTGAACAAAAGCAGGACATTCTCGCCAAACTGGTGGAGCCTGGAAGTACTGCCGAAGAAGAAGATTTGAGGAAAGCCGCGTGTGAATTGGTGTCATCTAATAATAATGTATTCGAGCTTCTTGCAAAATTTATCTTCGATCAAGAGGGCTCTGGTCCTCGTTAATTTTATGTATTTCCTTCTTTCTGAGTTATACAATAAAAAGAATTTGATTTACATTCGGGTTTTTGTGTTGATGTGTTTTTTGTCTTGAAACATGATATTTCTTGAGAAATTTGCCATTAATGGGCTTCATGGTAACTCGACCAAACATAGCAGTAAATTGATAAGCTCCATTGGAGTAAACATTGCTTACAACATAGGGTCCTTCCCATTTCGCTTCAATTTTTCCTTCACTCATGTGCATCATAGTCATAGGACGTCTAACGGTTAGAACTAGTTCTCCTTTCTGAAATATTCGGACTTTGACTTTACGGTTGAACGCTTTTGATAGACGAGCTTGGTATAACGCAATATGTTGTTGAGCTAGGAGCCATTTCTCGTCAAGAGCTTCAAGCTCCTGAAGTATCAGACGATCATTGTTTTCGGTTGTGAGTTCATTGGCAATGGCAATCCTTAGAAAAGAGATCTAGATTTCCAATGGTAAGACGACCTCGTATCTATATACCAATGAGAAAGGTGTGCAGCCTGTAGGAGTACGTATAGTAGTACGGTAAGCCCACAGACATTCTCTAAGCTTTTCACTCCAGTTTCGTTTGTTGGTAGAAACAAACTTCTTGAGGACTTTGTTGATGGTCTTGTTAAATGCTTCTGCCAACCCGTTAGCTGCAGAATTATAAGTTGTAGAAACAATATTATTGATCCTGTTGTCATCGCAAAATCGAGTGAACTTCTGACTGATAAATAATAGCCCATTATCATGAATGATTCGCCGAGGAACACCGAATCTGTAGATCACATGTTGCTTAATAAAATTAATAACAATACTTGTCTTGACCTCAACTAAAGGTATAGCTTCAGCCCACTTTGAGAAATAATCAGTTATGGCCAATATGAACCTATTGTAGGACCGTTGAGCACCTCTAGAGGGGGGGTGAATAGAGTGCGTGTGTGCAGCGGAAATAAAATTACCAATTAATAATTATTAAGCAGTTATATATTATGGCAGATAAAAGACGGTAAATAAAATACGGTAAAGTAAGAGTCAAGAATTCAAACTCAGTGACACAGCGATGTATACTGGTATCCCTCTGAGAGGACTAATCCAGTCTCGAGTACTCTTGCTCGATGTTAATCCACTAAAGGCACAAGCTTTAACTGAGTGCTTGCAACTCTTACAACACCGTGCTTGGTGACAAGTGCACGACCGACTTCACAACACCGTGCTTGGTGACGAGCGCACGACCGGCTCCAGAAGGCAATTGGAAAACTGGAACGTTTTCTGAATACAACCTTCGATACAACTCTTCAACACCAAACTCTAGATTAAAAAGAAACTGTACTGGCTTGGCTAAGAGTCGTAAAGGCTTAGATATGAAAGTAAAAGCTCAGAACACTTTAGATAGAGAAGAGAAGAGATGAAATTGGATTGTTTAAATGAATGGTAATCTCAACTCTATTTATAGTATTTTTGGGAGACCGAACTCGGACAGAGTTCGGGCAGAGTTCGGATGCTAGGATTTTGCATACGAACGTTGGATGCAGATTTGGTGGGAACTGTATTTCAAATAACCCAGACCGAACTCGGGCCGAACTCGGACCGAACTCGGTCAGAGTTCTGTCAGAGTTCTGCTGGTTCAGAACAGTAAGGAATAAACCAAATTTGCATAGGTTTTGGGCCTTTTGGAATTGTGGATTTTTGGGAAACTTAGGTAGGCTTATTTTTGTTTGTGGACTGAGAAAAACCTAAGCCAGTACCGATCCGATCAATCTCACATTTTTCCTAGACTCAATAAAAGGAAAAATACAGAATAAATATGAAAACTAATAGCCCTTTAGATGACGTCTTTTTCCTGACATTGAAGACGTATTTTTCCTTGACGACAATCGTCCAAAGATAAATAGATCTGAAAATCTGAATACCTTTCGGGGGCTTCGCCCCCGAACCCCTGACGGGGGGCGCTGCCCCCTCGACCCCTGTCCGCTGACCGAAACCCCCGATGCGAGGCCCCGGATAGGTCGTTGGGCAGTTCAGAGAAAACTCCTTGTATAACGTCGTCTATTGCATGTGTCCTGCTTTGTCAAGGCTTGATCATGCTTACTGCATGTCTACAAATATATGTTAGACGAAACATAACAATATGATGCAGTATGATACAATCATAACAATATGACATAGAACATTTAGGACAATGCTAAGTATAAGTAGCAACATGATAGTGATTACATGAATATTAGTGACGTCGATATGTTAAACTTAATTGATTAGCCATATTCAAAAACATGATATAATCATTGGGCTAACACCGATGTCCTCGAGACGAGGAAGGGTTAATAGGACCAATGACATCAATGCCCCAAGCTTCAAAGGGCCATGATGCTGCCATCAGGTGAAGAAATTTTGATGGTTGATGGATGAAGTTAGCATGGATTTGACATGCTCGATACTTCCTTGCATACTCGATTGCATCAGATACCCTCGAACGCCAATAGTAGCCCATTCGGCGAATACGATACTATAGTTTAGGACCAGGTTGATGCGCGCCACAAACATCGTCATGAGCTTCACGAAGTATTTGTTTTGCTTCCTCTCCTGTGCGACAGCATAGGAGTAAGCCGTCAAATGTTCGTCGGTAGAGTGCCTTTGTAGCATGATTATAATAGAATCTGAGTGACCGTCGATAAATTGTTGTAGCCTCCTTAGGATCTTTGGGTAAGATATCATGGACCACGATGTCTATGAAAGGAGTCCTCCAATCTTTACTGATGGTACAAACTTCAACACAATTGTTGAATTCCATGTTTGAGTTGTTGACTTCAATATTTAAGTTATTCTTGACGCAAAATAACTCACTATTAGTGATGACGATCATTTGTTGCCTTCTTACCGGAATTGGTAACACTGCTACAAGATTAGCGAGTGCATCAGCCTTGTATTACACGCTCGGTGTACATGCCCGATGAAAAAGCCTTTGAATGAAGTAGCCATCCTGATCGCTGCATTATGAAATCGAACCAGATCTTGATGTCGAACTTCGTACGTGCCTCTAACTTGGTTGACAATCAGTTTGGAGTTTCTATACTTTAAGATACTCAATATTTAATTATTTAGCCAATTAGAGACTAATGATGTAATACCCAGTTTCTAAAATAAGGGTAATTTTGAAATTTTATGTTTAATTTATCTTAATTATGATACTTAATTAATAATATTATTTTTGGTGATTTTTAATCATTTTTAAAACTATTTAAATCATGACTTGTGATTTGGTGTGCAGCTAGTGAAACCGTAGAGACTGTCTGCCCTAGAGCCTAACCCTGTGATTTGGAATATTAATTATCTTTTTTAGCCTAGGGGTAATTTGGTCATTTTGACTTATTAGAAATTTTAATTTACTTGTTGGATTGACGGTTGTTGATTTTGACTTTTGCTAGTTGTGACATAGGAGACTAACCTAGATGTTGACTCTAGTTAAGGTGACTTGATTAGTATGGTGAGACCCTAATCTAACTTAAGTCAACCTAAGTTAGTCATGTAGGAATCAAGACTTGAATATAGGGCTTAGTGAATTGGTCAATAGGCTTGATACATAGAATTTGGTTCTATGACTAGTGCAAATAGGTCCATAGAATATTAGACTCAACCCTAATCCTAACTATCACTTTATGACTAGCCACCTAGGGCTATTCCCCCTATAAATAATCTCTTCATTTATTGTTCTTGCCTCTTTATGGAGATTTCAACATTTTGGAGAAGGAGGAAATGTCATTTCTTTCCTAATCCCTAGATCCTTCATTTTAATCCTTTTTCTACTCTAGTCATTTGCATTAGTTCCTAATCCAGCTCTATTTCATGTCCATGGAGAGAAATCTCAGGTTTGGACCAATTTGGAGGACTTGGCCATCAAGAAGAAACCCCCATTTTTGAAGCTTTTTCATACAAATTGAACATATAGGTAAATCCCTATTCCTTCCTCCAAATTTTGTTTTCTTTGCATAGATAGGAAGCCCTAGGTGTCCCCTAGCCGTAGGTATTGGTTTTGTGTCAATTTGTGTCCGTTTAGTGTCCGTACCGGACACGTGTCAATGTATATGTGCATGTGTTTGTTAAAATGCCACAATGAATGTTTTTATGTTTTTTCGAAATCTTTCTGATTGAGATTGTTGGTTTTGATGTGTCTTCTAATTTTGCTAAACCTAATCCATGTGTTTTATGTCGTGTCGTGTCCATACAATGGCGTAGACACAGCCCCGTGCGCGGGCTAGGGTATCCCCTGCTACCCGATACTGAGATCTCGGTGCTTAGGACACCAGGACACGTAAAATTTTGTGGAGTCATTGGGGCAACGACTGACACTATGCTCCCAAAATTTGGGAGCATATCGTTCACCACGCGAAGAGAAATCCTGCGTGCACGGATCGCATACTGTGTGCACGCCCGCGACAGTGCCTCAAAGATACGCACCTATATATCGGACACGACACGGACTTGACCCGATTCACGGTGACAATTCCCTAGCACTAGACCCAATCTATCACTAGATACGGACACGACCCTCCTTGTACTGTGTGTCGAGTCCTATTGGACTCGACATGGCTGTACGAGGCAGTCCCCACTGCCAGTTTCAATTGACTGTACCATTTCGATTTGGGACACTTCGTGTCCGGTTTCCTGGACACGAATGGACCCCCTAGACACGAGTACACATGGGGAATATTCCTATTTGCCTGATAGTTCAAATTCATTGGGTATTGGTTTTCGAATTGGGAAATTTCCCTAAATTTTTGATACATTCCTTATACATTGAATTCCTGGGTTTTGGATACTGCTGTGTCCAATTTTTGGACACGATTATCATACAGGGACACGAGCACACACTGAGCAACGATTACCAACTAATAGTTTGGTTACCTATGAGTTTTCGAGTTGGTTTATAGTTTCATTTTGGGGTTGGGCTGAATGAAATATTGTATCAGTTATTTGAGAGGTTTTTTCTCAGTTTTCGAATAAGTTAGTGATTTTTCATGTCAACTGTAGTGTTCATGCCTACATTATGTTTTTTTTCAAATCTTTATATATGTGGGGGAGGCTCTGATCGAGCTTTGACAATGTTTTGGGTTCTATTCGACTGGGAATGTTATGGTATCAGCCCACTGTTCTTTTTTTTTTAATTTCAGTTTCGTGTTAGTTAGATTAATATTAAGACTGAATCAGTCTTCCTTTCCAGTTTTAGTTGATATTGATGTTGATGCACATATAACTGAATAAAACCTGAACCTGTTTTGAGCTAAAATGACTTCCTTTCCTGTTTCGAATGTATATATATATATATATATATATATATATATATATATATATATATATATCCTTGGGGATTGATTGACTGAACTGGGTTGTGGTTAATGAGTTGATATAGGTAGATAACTGAGAATTGGTTTCCATTTCCTCATTATAAATCTGAGAATTGATTTATTTCCTATTCACTGTCATTTAGTTCTTTGAAACTGGAATTTAATCCATGTTCATGCATTGTAAGGATGTTATGATGATTTGATATAAACCTGAGATTAGACACTCTCACACACACAACCCATATTCAGTCCCCATTAGCTCCTAGTAACCTGTCCTTTAACCCTTGAATCCTGTCCATTACACCCCCAAATATCAGGCCCAATTGATGTCCTAATAGCAGTCCACAAACCCAATCCATAACATACCAAAACCAGTCCTATACAAGCCTTGTAGACTGTCCAATAAATGCCCCTTAGTTAGCCTACATGGTTATCCCCCTTCGCTCCTAAAACAGTCCAATAACTGTCTAATATCAGTCCCTAAACCCAGCCACATTCCAACCCATATTTCAGTCCTAATATCACTCCACACACAATGTACACTACACTATATAACCCTTACTCATTGACACTCTCACTCACACAATCTCACAAGATTAGCTCACTATTTTCAGGATGTATCACTCACTGTTCACACACAGGAATGACACTGTACACAGGTTTCATTACATGCATGCCACACACCATATACCACCCTCACATGTCTCTCTCTCTATCACCCTATATATATATATATATATATATATGAACACCTATATGTGATGTTAACATATAGCCTATAATTATATGAATGTGTGTTAAATATATTTAGTTAGATATAATTGATATGTGTGAATGTGTGGAATGGTCTATGTATGATATAGCTATGACTTATCACCTATATACAGGGCACATAGCCTATGGCTCATTGCTTGTGTGTGTGGTTTGAATGCCAGTATAGGTGTGCAATTGGCTTGTATAGCCTTGGGATTGATGTAGAGTGCTAGCCTAGGCTTGGTTAGGCCTAGTGAGACTTATTAGACTTGTTTGGCTTAGGCTTGACCTAGTTTGACCAGTCTAGTTGACTAGAGTTGACCAAGTGTTGACTTTAGTTTAGTTTGACCTAGACAGCATACAGACGCATCGTAGATTACATTTATCATCCCCTGTATACATCTTGACTTGTGTTGCTCTAACTTGGAGTCAGGTACCTCATCTCGGACAGTATATTTACTTCAGACATTCAGATACCAGGCGAGTATATTCTCTTATCATTTTATAACTTGCTTAGAATTATATTCCTGCTCTAGTTTACCTTATTTGATGCTGTCACGATATTATCACGGATTGGTACTATATGGATCCCTACATTGAGATGTTATCCCCCTCGGGAGCATTGGATATATTGTGTCATGTGTTTCATGTACATCATGTATTTCTCGCTCTCATGTTATTCATGTTTCTCATGTGCTTCGTGCTCGTTCATGCTTGCGCGTGTACTATCATGTTCTCTCATGTTCGGTCATGCTTCTCATGTATCTCATGTATAACCTATACTTCATGTGCACTCATTATGAGCCTTCATGTGAATTTCATGTGCACCCATTTATGGGCCCCCATGTGAACTTCATGTGCACTCATGTATGATCTCTCATGTATACTTCATGTGCACCCATTATGGGCTTCATGTGAAAACTATGTACGTAACATAACTTGTTTGGATCCTTGTGTATTGATTGGGTATGGGGGAGTATAAATAGTCATGTGAACAATTCCAAAGTAGTATAGCCATGTACGCCTCTTTTTATAGCCATGTGCAAATCAAGCCGTTCATATGTCGACTTTATACTCTAAATCACTAGTCACTGGTAGCTCTCTACTTACAGTAGATATTTCTATTATAGTTCTCTCTCTGTTTACATCATGTACTTTTTTTCAGTTTCATGTATCGTACTGTCTTGCATGTTTATATTATCTAAACTGTTATGATCTGCGTGAGATGTATTGTGCTCGCTCCCGTCCTGACTGGACCTATTGAAAATTTTATAGAGGATGATGAGGAACCCTGCACCCCTTACTTTGTAGCTTGCCTAGATGACACTCGCGACCTGGACCCCTGGGGATGTTCAGGCAGCTGCTGAGGATGATACCCCTTGCATAGTATAGATAGCTTAGACTGTTTCTTTTCATGTTTAGTTGTTGTCCTTGTTTTCGGAGTTGTATATTTTAAAATGTTGAGACTTGTTATTTCATTTCTGTTGTACCTCAGTTAAGGATTCTCTTATCTATTTCATCGTGCCATATTCTGGTTGATACAAAGTCACAGTCAACCAAATATTGATAACATTGACTAAATAATACTTGTGATAATTCAATAAGACACACGACGACTTTATACTGCTCAAGCCAGACGACAGCTCAGACGACAGCTCAGTTGTGCAAATACCAGTCGTTTTCGCGTCTATACTTTTATATTTTATTGAGTCTAGAATGATTGTAAGCTGAGTTATGCTGGGCTCTTGAGACTTAACCCACAACCTATCCAAAGCCCATAAAGCTCCACATCCAAACTTAGCCCATTCCACCATTGGACCAGTTCTGTGCTCTGGAGACAGAGTTCGGGCCGAACTCTATCTCCACACAGAGTTCGGGCCGAACTCTGTCCCCTAAAAATCAGCACCCTAATTTTTAGGGTTGGCTGGTTGCTAGTTGTCCAACGGCCAAATTTTTGAAAATTCCTACCAGAATTCTGGCCGAATTCTGCCTATTAAAAACCTATAAATAGGCCAAGAATTCTCTCATTTTCAATCATCCAATCTTCTCTTCTCTTCTCTCTTAAGCTCAATATAAGCCATACCCTTCTCATCTACTAGCCACAAGTTTCCTAAGTCTCGAGTGCTCAGCATCTCTCAGTTAGGAGTCTTGTGCAAGAGTTCAAGAAGTCGCTTGGAAAATTTTAAGCATCGCCACTGCGATCCATTGTAAAGAAGTTGACGTGCGCTTCTGAAGTAAAGGCACGGGGTGTAACTACTCTTTCACAAATAGTGGATTTAATCCTGAGCTAGAGTTCTCAGGCCTGGACTAGTCCTCCACGAGGGAAACCAGGCTAAATTCGGCTGTGTTAGCGTATGCTCTCTTGCTCATTATTTATTTTTCGCATTTACTCTGATTATTCTTATATCGTGAAAGAGTTGATTTTTAATTGGTTATTATTGCTATAACTCTATTCACCCCCCTCTAGAGTTTCCATCTGTTCTTCAATTGGTATCAGTGCTCTGTTCTCTTTACAAGGATTAATATCCTAGAGCTGATCCATGGCAACCACACAATCCTTGATTTCCAATCACGGTGAAGGACAGTCCACTCATAGGCCTCCCCTATTTGATGGAACTAACTACACGTATTGGAAAACAAGGATGAGTTTTGATCTCAAGTCGCTAGACTTTGACCTGTGGACTATCGTCACTGACGGTTACAAAAAGCCCGCCAGAATAGTTGTCAATGGCGATCTCGTTAAGAAATCACATGACAAATATTCTGACGAGGAGAAGAAACAGGCAAGTCTAGACGCGAGAGCTATTAATGCTTTATTCTGTGCTATAGACATGAATGAGTTCAACAGGGTATCCACATGCACCACATCGCACGAAGTATGGAAGCTTCTAGAAGTGACGCATGAAGGAACCACCCAAGTCAAGGAATCAAAGATATGCCGTCTCACTCAAGAATACGAGGCTTTCAAGATGAAGCCAAACGAGACGATCACGCAAATGTTCACAAGATTCCTCGACATCATCAACCCCATGTCTTCGCTTGGGAAGCAATATTCAAATCACGAGAAGATTCGCAAGCTACTTAGGGGGCTACCAAAAATTTGGAACCCTAAGGTGACAGCCATCATAGAAGGAAACGATCTCACAACCATGTCTATGGAGACCTTGATGGGAAAGCTAATGACTCATGAGCTTGACCTCAAGGACTTCGAAGAGCCTGCTCCTAAGGCTAAGGAGATCGCACTCAAAGCTCACCGACGGAGGGCTGAACCCGAAGAGACGGATGACGACAACTCAGAAGACGATGATCAAGCCCTCATGGTTCACAACTTCAAGAAATTCCTTCGCTTCAACCGAAAAAAAAAGGAACCATAAGAAGATGAAGAAGAAGAGCCTACTTGCTACGGTTGCAAGAAGACGGGATATGTCCGAAAAGACTGTCCATTCTCAAAGAAAAGCAACCGCTATGAGAAGCCATACAAGAAGACCTCTTCAAAGAAATATGCCAACACAAGCATTTGGCATGAAAGCGAAGCTAGTGACTCCGAGGAAGAAAAGAACTCTCCTCAAGATACGGCTAATGTTTGCCTAATGGCGACATCCGACAAGGTATCAAACGAAACTCTTGACGACTTCACTTTTGATGAACTTGGCGATGCTTTCACCGATTTACTTAGTAACCATAAAAATGTTATTGGTAAATACAAACAAGCCAAGGACAAAATTAAAAGTCATGAAGTCGAAATACAAAGACTTTCTCTATTACTTGATAATATTAGAGACACTACACCCACGGATGTCACTGATGAGTTATCTAAGCTTAAAATAAGCTTACATGATGCCGAGGCACGTATTGAGCAACAAACACAAGAAATCACAACACTCAACACGGAGCTTGCAGAAGAAAAGAATAGACACAAGATTACTATTAGTAAGTTGCATGGTTTGAATGCTAAGATTACTGAATTGCAAGCTGTCTCTAAGAAACTAGAGACTAAATTAGGAAAACAGGTTGCCCAACCTCAAATCCAATCACATGAGACACACACATAGCATGACACAACTCATACTAGTCAACCACGTCATCCTCATGCTGCTCACAATCATGATTACATGTACACACACTTTCAGAAACCACATGCACGTAGAAATAATCATCATATGTCACATAAACATCATGCTACACATAGATACAATCATCATCATGTTGCACAAAGACACAATCAATATCACTCCACATATAGACAATCTCATCATGCCATGCCATATAGACAATCTCATCATGCCATGCCATATAGACAACATCATCATGCCATGCTATATCAACAATATCACCATGCCTCTCCACATAGTCATCATCACCATGCTGAATCTACATATCATCAATATTCTTATAGACATCATCAGCATGCTCCTAATGTAAATATGAATGCTACATGCACTTACTGTGGTTTACATGGACACATTTCACCACAATGTAGAATTAGAAGATTAGTAGATAAAAAGATATCTGCATGGTTTCCAAAAGCTAACTCTTCAGGACCCTCAAGAACTTGGGTACCAAAGGTCACATCTACTCTTGATGTAGGTGGACCTTCCCTCCTCAACTAAGAGTAAGTGGATTCTCGATAGTGGATGCTCGCGGCATATGACGGGAGACGCATATCTTTTTGCATCACTATCGATGAAGAGAGAAGGATATGTATCCTTCGGAAATAACCTAAAAGGTTATATTATAGGTAATGGTATTATTGGCTATCCTTCCTCTCCCGTAATAAAGGATGTCTGCCTAGTGATCGAGTTAAAGCATAACTTGCTCAGCATCAGTCATCTTGCTGACCATGGTTATGACATTAACTTTGGACAAAACAAATGTCTTATCTATGATAGGTCAACAGGAGACATTACTTTTGAAGGGGTAAGAGAGGATAACATTTATATTTTCTATTTGTCTGGGAATACTAACATTGCAGGTAGATGCTTATATGCTCATAAAGATGAACGACTACTATGGCACCAGCGTCTTGGTCATGCCAATATGGATACCATATCCAGGCTATCGACCAAGAAGCTAGTTAGAGGATTGTCCGACATCACATTCAAAAAGGACATCGTATATGCCGAATATGAGTTGAATAAGGCAACCAAGTCATCTTTTCATTCCATAAACTCTGTAAGCACTACTAGACCCCTGCAACTACTCCATATGGATTTATTTGGCCCTTATAGAGTAGCCAGTCTTGGTGGAAAACTCTATGCATTTGTTATTGTTGATGACTTTTTAAGATTTACTTGGGTTTTCTTTCTTACTTATAAAAGTGATGCTATTTCAGTTTTTAAGATTTTTCTCAAGAAAGTTCAAAAAGAAAAAGGCTACATGATCACTCGAATCCGAAGTGATCATGGAGGCGAATTCGAAAATTCTAATTTTGAAAAGATTTTTGATTCCAATGGTTTTGATCATGAGTTTTCTTGTCCAAGAACTCTCCAACAAAATGGTGTTGTGGAGCGGAAGAATAGGACTCTTGGCGATATGGCTAGAGTCATGTTGAACAAGTTTTCACTTCCGAAATACTTTTGGGCTGAAGCTGTCAGTACAGCATGCCACATTTTAAATAGGGTACTTATTCGTCCTATTATGAGAAAGACACCCTATGAGCTTTGGTTCGGGAGAACCCCAAATGTTTCTTATTTTAGAGTTTTTGGCTGTAGATGCTTTATCCTTAACACCAAAGACAACTTAGGCAAATTTGATGCCAAAGCTGACGATGGTATTTTCCTTGGTTATGCTGCCAAGAGTAAGGGATATAGAGTTTTGAACAAACGCTCATTAACTGTGGAAGAGTCTACCAATGTAACTTTTGATGAAGATAACAGTACGGCAGCTACTCTTGATGATGATATTGAGCCATCAACGTCTACTCCAATGAACACCACAACGGAAACAAATTCTATGGAAAGCTTGCCTAAGAAATTCTCTTTCAAGCCATCACATCCAGAAAATTTGGTAATCGGTGAGGTTTCACGAGGAGTAACTACTAGGTCATCATTAAGAGACTCTATTGCTAGCACTGCCTTTATTTCACAAATTGAGCCTAAAAACATTTTAGAAGCTTTCAATGATGAATTTTGGATTTCTGCTATGCAAGAGGAACTCAACCAATTCGAGAGGAGCCAAGTATGGGAACTTGTTCCTAGATCGGTTAGTCACTCGATTATTGGTACTAAATGGGTTGTTAGAAACAAAGTGAATGAAGATGGTTCAGTCACACGCAACAAAGCTCGTCTAGTAGCGCAAGGATACAACCAAGAGGAAGGTATCGACTACGATGAGACGTATGCTCCTGTTGCTAGATTAGAATCCATTCGGATGCTTTGTGCATTTGCAAATTTTCAAAATTTCAAGTTATTTCAAATGGATGTTAAAAGTGCTTTCTTGAATGGCTTTATTAAGGAGGAAGTTTATGTAAAACAACCCCCTGGCTTTGAAAATCATAAATTCCCCGACCACGTGTTCAAGCTAAAGAAAGTGCTATATGGCCTCAAACAAGCCCCTAGAGCTTGGTATGAACGGCTTAGCAATTTCTTACTTGAGAAAGGTTTTTCAAAAGGAAAAATTGACACTACACTTTTTATAAAATCTTTCAAAGACACTATTTGGTTAGTACAAATATATGTAGATGATATTATTTTTGGTTCTACTGATGAAACCCTTTGTCAAGATTTTGCCAAGTGTATGCAGACCGAGTTTAAGATGAGCATGATGGGGGAGCTCAACTACTTTCTTGGACTGCAAGTCAAACAAATGTCAAATGGAACCTTCATCTGTCAGTCGAAGTATACAAAGGACATGCTGAAAAAATTCGACCTTGATAACGTCAAACCAATCAGCACTCCTATGGCTACTTCAACCAAACTTGAACCAGATGACAGTGGCAAACCCGTAGATCAGCGTAAGTATCAAGGTATGATAGGCAGTTTACTCTATCTTACTGCTAATCGCCCTGATATAATGTTTAGTGTTTGCCTGTGTGCTAGATATCAAGCTCATCCTAAGGAATCACACAGGACCGCGGTTAAGCGTATCTTTCGATACCTAAAGGGTACGGTTACAGTGGGCCTATGGTATCCCAAGTCAACATTATTTGATCTCATTGGTTATTCTGATGCTGACTTCGTCGGATGCAAGGTCGACCGTAAAAGTATGAGCGGCACGTGTCATTTATTAGGAAAGGCTTTAGTCTCTTGGTTTAGCAAGAAGCAGAATTTTGTCGCACTATCCACAACAGAAGCTGAATACATAGCAGCTGGGCGTTGTTGTGCACAAATTCTGTGGATGAAGCAAACCCTTGAAGACTATAATTTATCTTTCATGCATATTCCAATCTTTTGTGACAACACTAATACAATAAATCTTACTAAGAATCCCATTTGTCACTCACGCACGAAGCACATTGAGATACGACACCATTTTTTTGTGATCATCAGCAAAATGGCACGATTAACTTAGAGTTTATTGACACTGATCATCAGTGAGCAGACTTCTTCACCAAACCATTATCCGAAGAGCGCTTCAATTTTCTTTGTCGTGAGCTTGGAATTTTAGATGAAGCTGTTATAAATTAAAATTAAACCTGCGTAAATATCGAATATATTATGATTCTCTTATGATGAACTTACTATGGGTACAAGCCGAAAGGGTCCTTCTGACAACAAGGCGTAAAAGCCTAAGCGACACGGTGTACTAGTCCTCAGGACTACCGCTAGCTGGGATCCGGCCCCTGCAGCTAACCCATGGCAGCTTCAAAATATTGAATTATGATATATTTCCTTGTTTATTACACGGTTCATTTTTATTTATCACTCGCTGAAATACTAAATTTTCAAACTTCATATTACTGTTTTGAACTCACTATCTGCTATCCATCTATCTACTTATTGGATCTTTTACTCTCTTATACTCATGTAGTATATTGATTTTTATCTTCACTTAACCTATTTTTTACTCAACTCAGCCTGATTTCTGTTCTGTCCCCAGGAACCGAAATTCGGGCCGAACTCTGCCCTTAACAGAGTTCGGGCCGACTTCGGCCTGCCTGTTCCAGAATCGGGCCGACGCTCAGCCGTTGATCCTATTGCTGATCCATTGGTCAAAAATTAACCCGACCAAGAGAAACCTTCCTCTTTATTTCGATTTCTCTTCCCTCTTCTTCATTCTTACCACCTTTTCAACTTCTTCTACTCCAAATTCTCAAAACCCTAACCCTAGTTTCTCCTCTATTGGGCTCCATTCTTCCCCAAGCTCAAGGAGAAGGCTTGGTTTTCCATTCTCTTTCATAATCCTTCAACATATTGAGGTATAACTCCTTTCTTTTCTATATCTCAAATTTCTTTATTATCTATCTATTGTGTTATGGCTCCACGATTGTTTAACCGTGGGAAGAGACTTCGGACTGAGGGTGCGTCCTCGTCGAATGCTCCTCCTCCCGTTGAGCCGCCCGTTGCACCACCCGTACCGGCAATTGAACAACCAACCCATCCGTTGTTCAATCCTTCTCGTCCACGTGATCCAAACACTTTCGACGACCGAATTTTTATATCACTAGATGCATCCAATGAATGGTTTTGCGATTTTCGGACACGTCCGGTGTTTACGGGACACCCCATAAACTTCACTATTTTCTTACAATATGATGCACTCTTTAATGACCTCTGTCTTGATGAACTCGTTACTTCTAATTTGGTCATTTATTGTAGTGCCATACAAATGTTTTATTGCAATTTGACTCATGATGATACTCGTACCTATTCACGTGTTGCGGGTATTGATATCTCATTTGATGACTTTGAATTAGCTGACTATCTTGACCATATTGAGCCTAATTCTTGGGAGAAGCTTGTTGAAGCTAGATCCTTTATCTTTCTCGAAGGGATTTCTTTAGAGAGCTTCAAGGACGACCTGTGTAGCCCTAACACACGTCCTCGTAAGCTCTTAGCAAAGTACCTCAATCCTTACTTCTATGAGCTTCATCGGATCATTTTCAACACTATTTTACCCAAAGCGGGTTCTACCGATGAAGTCACTTATTTTGAGATTTCTGCTTTGTACCATCTCCACTTCCACGTACCCTTTAACCTTCCACGCACAATGATGGATTGGATGATCAACTGTAGGAAGAAGCCAAGATCTTTGGTTTATGCCTTATATCTTACGACGATCTTTCGTGCGTTACATATACCGCTTGATGAGTGTTTTTTCTTGCCTGCCCCTGCCTTTCTCTCCAAAGCAAGGAGGCTTCATGCGGCCGTCGGCTCCCCGGTCGTGTCTGAGCATTCTGAAGATGAGCCGGATGCCCCTCCTCTCGGACATGATCCTCTTCCTCCTCTTGCCACTCTCGAGTCTATTCAGACCATGCTCCGAGATCATTTTGCTTTGGAGGACGATCGTTGGACGCAGCTGGATTATCAGACCACATTGCAGATGAGTGCTATCAGCAACTCGCTGCATGACATCCGGTATTCCATGTCTCGCCACCCTACCTTGCCCACTCCTATGGAGCGAGATCCCGATCGTGAGGGCTTTCGTATTGATGACCCTTGGGTTCGTCGCTACATGGATCCGGACTCGGCTTTTGTGGACCCACGTCGCTCCTTTACTGATCCATCGGACGACGCCGGGCCCTCTCGTGCTCGTTGATGGTTTTGGACTGCTACTTGAGGCTGCTACTGGAGATCTTAGATTATATTTTCTGCTTTCTGCTTTAGTTACTTTTATGTACTTGGTTTGTAGTAAACTTACTATGCACTATGTTTTTGAGATATTGGTAGTTTTTATGACTCTTGGTCATTACCTTATATGCAGTTTCTTCTCCTTTATGTGTGTTTTGCCTGTTATCATTTATTTATATTGCTAAATGCCAAAAGGGGGAGTTATGTGTATATTCTGTTCCGTTTGTTTGGTTTATATGTGCTTTTGGAAGACTATTATTAACAGGACAACAGAGATTAACAGCATTGTTTATGGAGGAGCTACTTTTAAGCTCGGCACTTATTATGGGGGAGCTATGTCGTTTTATGTGTCCAGGTATGGATATTGAATATACAACTATTATTTTGTCAATTATCAATATGGGGGAGATTGTTGACACAAAGTCACAGTCAACCAAATATTGATAACATTGACTAAATAATACTTGTGATAATTCAAAAAGACACACGACGACTTTATTCTGCTCAAGCCAGACGACAGCTCAAACGACAGCTCAGTTGTGCAAATACCAGTCGTTTTTGCGTCTGTACTTTTATATTTTATTGAGTCTAGAATGATTGTAAGCTGAGTTATGCTGGGCTCTTGAGACTTAACCAACAACCTATCCAAAGCCCATAAAGCTCCACATCCAAACTTAGCCCATTCTACCCTTGGACCAGTTCTGTGCTTTGAAGACAGAGTTCGGGCCGAACTCTGCCTCCATACAGAGTTCGGGCCGAACTCTGTCCCCTAAAAATCAGCACCATAATTTTTAGGGTTGGCTGGTTGCTAGTTGTCCAACGGCCAAATTTTTGAAAATTCTTACCAGAATTCTGGCTGAATTCTGCCTGTTAAAAACCTATAAATAGGCCAAGAATTCTCTCATTTTCAATCATCCAATCTTCTCTTCTCTTCTCTCTTAAGCTCAATATAAGCCATACCCTTCTCATCTACTAGCCACAAGTTTCCTTAGTCTCGAGTGCTCAGCATCTCTCAGTTAGGAGTCTTGTGCAAGAGTTCAAGAAGTCGCTTGGAAAATTCCAAGCATCGCCACTGCGATCCATTGTAAAGAAGTTGACGTGCTCTTCTGAAGTAAAGGCATGGGGTGTAACTACTATTTCACAAATAGTGGATTTAATTCTGAGCTAGAGTTCTCAGGCCTGGACTAGTCCTCCACGAGGGAAACCAGGTTAAAATCGGCTGTGTTTGCGTATGCTCTCTTGCTCATTATTTATTTTCCGTATTTACTCTGATTATTCTTATATCGTGAAAGAGTTGATTTTTAATTGGTTATTATTGCTATAACTCTATTCACCCCCTCTAGAGTTGCCATATGTTCTTCAATTCTATCTCTAGATTGTGATTGAGTTGTACCTCTGTGTTGTCCTCCTTATGGAGAGTATTTCATGTTAGTTAGTTATAGTTCATGACCTAGAACAACGTTCTACCGTCGACACTACGGCGTAGGCTTGGCACTGTTACGTACTCGTACCCTCACAGTGGGTGCGGGTCGTGACACATTTTTAGTGGTGGCCCATGCAGGTCGAGTTTATGTAGTGGTATTCGAACTAGAGTACCACTATAGCCTGCAGTAGGATTAGGATTATTTTTGAGGAACTCAATCACATTAGAAAAAACTCTTAACTGGGTTCCTGCCATCTAAAATCCTGATACTTCTTTGAATAACCGTCCTCCCTTGAATTATCGTTTCTATCTCAGTATTGATTCCTTGTTTAATCTGTCTCAAGGATGGTGATCAAGACACGATCGTATCGCTCTGGCCCAACAGACGCTGGTGAGAGGCCTACCACCCCTCGCCCGATTGTAGATGCTGGGACCACAGTACCCCCTATTTCTGCTCATATAGAAGCGCCTGCAGCTTTTGGGAGTGCACCTTCACCTGTCCGGAGGACTTCCCCTTTCATTCCGGATATGTATCAGCAACAGTTACCTTAAGGGACAGTAGATACGGCTTAGATGTTTGCCCTTTTTCCAGCAATTCTTGGAGTCTCAGCAGCAGATACAGCAGAGCCAGTCTGCTGATATCCGACAGAGTATACAGGATACTGACCAGTTGGTCAGGACGATAGTAGAGCTGGTGGCTGCTCAGCCACAGGGAGGCCAGATGCAGCCGTATCAGCCAAGGACTCCAGACATCCAATCCTTTAAGAAGATGGGACCCCGAGACTTCAAGGATACAAAGGGCATCATATACGCTGACGATTGGATAGAGCACATTGAGGAGATATTCCGATTGACACAGATACCAGCAGGATTATAGATCGAGGCATCGGCCAGTCAGATGCAGGACTTGGCCCGTACTTGGTACCAGACGGACCCGAGGGTTGGTACAGTCGGTCAGACTTGGGCAGCATTTAAGAAACTATTCATGGAGAAATTCTTCCCTGATACAGCACTCCGTGCTTTGGAGGCGCAGTTCGAGTGTTTGGTTCAGGGGAACCAGACCGTTGAGGAGTACGCTGGAGAGTTCTGCCGTATGAGCAGATTCATCGAGGATCTTACCGAGGTCGGGAAGACGAGGAGGTTCCGCAGGGGTTTGATCAGGGAGATCAAGTCATATACGAAGAGCGGTCGCGATGCCACTTTCGAGCATATTCTGGTAGGATCCATGACAACGGAGGACGATCTTGGACTGAAGGAGAAGAGGATGCGAGATACTCAAGGAGCTAGTGGCAGTACGGGCCCGGCCAAGAGGCCCCATCTACAGTTTCAACAGCAGATGCCCCGCTTGTAGATTTAGCCACAGTATCCGCAGAAGATGCCACCCCTACAGTTTCAGCAGCAGTATCAGCAGCCGAGGGTCTACCTTCAGCAGCGGCAGTTTCAGGACCGTGTACCCTTTCAGCAGGCACAACAGCCACAGAGGCAGCAGCAGTCCCCGGGACAGCAGCTTCTTATTATTTGCCTTTTTTGTAAAAGATCGGGGCATGATTGGGGCGAATGCCGGAAGAGGCTGGGTAGATGTTTACTTTGCGGAGGATCCAATCATCGGCTGAGAGTGTGTCCCGAGTCGTCGGGACAGACAGTTCAGGGAGCAGGAGCTAGGGCTCCGGTAGGCCAGCAAAAGGGATTACCCTTACCGACTCAGCAGCAGAGGTACATGAAACATCAGCAGCAGGCGAGGGGAGGCCAGCAGGAGCGAGCTTTCGCCAGGACTGTCAAGGATGCTCAGGCCGTTGGAGATCTAGTTGCAGGTTCCGTTCTTTTGATTTCATTTCCGCAATTGCCTCTTATAACTGTCTTGAAATTTGATTCCCTCTGTTCCTTGTTGATTTATCAATTTTGTCCTGTTGTTCTTGTGTTATGTTTGATTTTCTTCTGAGATGAATCATATGGGCTAGGTCACCTCAGTTATGGGATCTAGAATCTTCGATGGTCATGTTTAGTTGGCATAGATAGAACATATAGTCAGATTTAGGACGTATTTTTCGGGTGTGAGAATTTAAGGTTTTCGCTGCCAAGCATGCGGCAATGCGAAAATTTTAAATACCTTGATTCTAGAGGTATGTGCCTTAGTCGAGGACTCTGTGATTATCGTAGCCTTGCTCACTAGCACGACGAAGATTCTGAGTATCATGATTTTGGACAGAGGCATATGATTATCTGACGGTATGTTTGAGACTTTGATTATGGGGTGTTTAACCTAGAAGGACTACTACCATCTTAAATTTCAAGGACAAAATTTTTCTAAGGTAGGTAGACTTGTAACACCCAGTTTCTAAAATGAGGGTAATTTTAAAATTTTATGTTTAATTTATTTTAATTATGATACTTAATTAATAATATGATTTTTGATGATTTTTAATCATTTTTAAAACTATTTAAATCATGACTTGTGATTTGGTGTGCAGCTAGTGAAACCGTAGAGACTATCTGCCCTAGAGCCTAACCCTGTGATTTGGAATATTAATTATTATTTTTAGCCTAGGGGTAATTTGGTCATTTTGACTTATTAAAATTTTTAATTTATTTGTTGGATTGACGGTTGTTGATTTTGACTTTTGCTAGTTGTGACATAGGAGACTAACCTAGATGTTGACTCTAGTTAAGGTGACTTGATTAGCATGGTGAGACCCTAATCTAACTTAAGTCAACCTAAGTTAGTCATGTAGGAATCAAGACTTGAATAGAGGGCTTAGTGAATTGGTCAATAGGCTTGATACATAGAATTTGGTTCCATGACTAGTGCAAATAGATCCATAGTCTATTAGACTCAACCCTAACCCTAACTATCACTTTATGACCAGCCACCTAGGGCTATTCCCCCTATAAATAATCTCTTCAATTATTGTTCTTTCCTCTTTATGGAGATTTCAACATTTTGGAGAAGGAGGTAATGTCATTTTTTCCCTAATCCCTAGATCCTTCATTTTAATCCCTTTTCCACTCTAGTCTTTTGCATTAGTTCCTAATCCATCTCTATTTCATGTCCATGGAGAGAAATCTCAGGTTTGGACCAATTAGGAGCACTTGGCCATCAAGAAGAAACCTCCATTTTTGAAGCTTTTTCATGCAAATTGAACATATAGGTAAATCCCTATTCCCTCCACCAAATTTTATTTTCTTTGCATGGATAGGAAGCCCTAGGTGTCCCCTAGCCATAGGTATTGGTTTTACGTCGATTCGTGTCCGTACCGTACACGTGTCAATGTATATGTGCATGTGATTGTTAAAATGCCACAATGAATGTTTTTATGTTATTTTCGAAATCTTTCTGATTGAGATTGTTGGTTTTGATGTGTCTTCTAATTTTGCTAAGCCAAAACCATGTTTTTGTGTCGTATCGTCTCCATACAATGGCGTGGACACAGCCCCGTGCGCGGGCTAGGGTATCCCCTACTACCCGACACTGAGATCTCGGTACACAGGACACCAGGACACGTGAAATTTTGTGGAGTCGTTGGGGCAACGACTGATACTATGCTCCCAAAATTTGGGAGCATATCGTTCACCACATGAGGAGAAATCCCGCGGGCACGGATCGCACACTGTGTGCACGTGTGCGACAGTGCCTCACTGATATGCACCTTTATATCAGACATGACACGAACTTGACCTGATTCAGGGTGACAATTCCCTAGCACTAGACCCAATCTGTCACTAGACACGGATATGACCCTCCTCGTATTATGTGTCGAGTCCTATTGGACTCGATATGGCTGCACGAGGCAGTCCCCACTGCCAGTTTCAATTGACTATACCATTTCGATTTGGAACACATCGTGTCCAGTTTCCTGGACACGAATGGACCCCATAGACACGAGTACACATGGGGAATATTCCTAGTTGCCTGATAGTTCAAATTTATTGGGTATTGGTTTTCGAATTGGGAAATTTCCCTAAATTTATGAAACATTACTGATACATTGAATTCCTGGGGTTTTGGACACTGTTGTGTCCAATTTTTGGACACGATTATCATCCAGGGACACGATCACACAGTGAGCATTGATTACCAACCAATAGTTTGGTTACCTAGGAGTTTCCGAGTTGGTTTTTGGTTTCATTTTGGGGTTGGGCTGAATGAAATATTGTATCAGTTATTTGAGAGGTTTTTTCTCAGTTTTCGAATAAGTTAGTGATTTTTTATGTTAACTGTAGTGTTCATGCCTACATTATGTTTTTTTTTCAAATCTTTATATATGTGGGGGAGGCTCTGATCATGCTTTGACAAGGTTTTGGGTTCTATTCGACTGGGAATGTTATGGTATCAGCCTACTGTTCTTTTCCGTTTTTTTTAATTTCAGTTTTGTGTTAGTTAGATTAATATTAAGACTGAATCAGTCTTCCTTTCCAGTTTTAGTTGATATTGATGTTGATGCACATATAACTGAATGAAACCTGAACCTGTTTTGAGTTGAAATGACTTCCTTTCCAGTTTCTAATGTTGATATATATATATATATATATTATATATATATATATATATATATATATATATATATATATATATATATATATATTAAATATATATATATATATATATATATATATATATTTTTATATATTTTTTTATTTTATATATATATTTATATATATATATATATATAAATATATATATATATATATATATATATATATATATATATATATATATATATATTATATATATATATATATATATTTATATATATATATATATATATATATTTTTTTTTTTTTTTTTATATATATATATATTTATATATATATATATATATATATATATATATATATATATATCCTTGGGGATTGATTGACTGATATATATATATATATATATATATATATATATATATATATATATATATATATATATCCTTGGGGAATGATTGACTGAACTGGGTTGTGGTTAATGAGTTGATATAGGTAGATAACTGAGAATTGATTCATTTCCTATTCACTGTCATTTAGTTCTTTAAAACTGGAATTGTAATCCATGTTCATTCATTGTAAGGATGTTATGATGATTTGATATAAACCTGAGATTAGACACTCTCACACACACAGCCCATATTCAGTCCCCATTAGCTCCTAGTAACCCGTCCTTTAACCCTTGAATCCTGTCCATTACACCCCCAAATATCAGGCCCAATTGCTGTCCTAATAACAGTCCACAAACCCAGTGCATAACATGCCCAAACCAGTCCTATACAAGCCTTGTTGACTGTCCAATAAATGAACCTTAGTTAGCCTATATGGTTATCCCCCTTTGCTCCTAAAACAGTCCAATAACTGTCAAATATCAGTCCCTAAACTCAGCCACATTCCTGCCCGTATTTCATTCCTAATATCACTCCACACACAATATACACTACACTATATAACCCTCACTCATTGACACTCTTACTCACACAATCTCACAAGATTAGCTCACTGATTTTCAGGATGTATCACTCACTGTTCACACACAGGAATGACACTGTACACAGGTTTCATTACATGCATGCCACACACTATATATCACCCTCACATGTCTCTCTGTCTATCACCCTATATACATATATATATATGAACACCTATATGTGATGTTAACATATAGCCTATAATTATATGAATGTGTGTTAAATATATTTAGTTAGATATAATTGATATATGTGAATGTGTGGAATGGTCTATGTATGATATAGCTATGACTTATAGCCTATATACAGGGCACGTAGCCTATGGCTCATTGCTTGTGTGTGTGGTTTGAATGCCAGTATAGGTGTACAGTTGGCTTGTATAGCCTTGGGATTGATGTAGAGTGCTAGCCTAGGCTTGGTTAGGCCTAGTGAGACTTATTAGACTTGTTTGGCTTAGGCTTGACCTAGTTTGAACAGTCTAGTTGACTAGAGTTGACCAAGTGTTGACTTTAGTCTAGTTTGACCTAGACAGAATACAGACACATCGTAGATTACATTTATCATCCCCTGTATACATCTTGACTTGTGTTGCTCTAATTAGGAGTCAGGTACCTCATCTTGGACAGTACATTTACTTCAGACATTCAGATACCAGACGAGTACATTCTCTTATCATTTCATAACTTGCTTTGAATTATATTCCTACTCTAGTTTACCTTATTTGATGCTGTCACGATATTATAACGGATTGGTACTATATGGATCCCTACATTGAGATGTTATTCCCTTCGGGAGCATCAGATACATTGTGTCATGTGTTTCATGTACATCATGTATTCCTCGCTCTCATGTTATTCATGTTTCTCATGTGCTTCATGCTCGTTCATGCATGCTCGTGTACTCTCATAAGCTCTCATGTTCGGTCATGTTTTCCACGTATCTCATGTATAACCTATACTTTATGTGCACCCATTTATGAGCCTTCATGTGAATTTCATGTGCACCCACTTATGGGCCCCCATGTGAACTTCATGTGCACTAATGTATGAGCTCTCATGTATACTTCAGGTGCACCCATTATGGGCTCCATGTGAAAACCATGTACATACCTTAACTTGTTTGGATCCTTGTGTATTGATTGGGGTATGGGGGAGTATAAATAGTCATGTGAACAATTCCAAAGTAGTATAGCCATGTACGCCTCTTTAGTATAGCCATGTGCAAATTAAGCCGTTCACATTGTCGACTTTGTACTCTAAATCACTAGTCATTGGTAGCTCTCTACTTATACTAGATATTTCTATTACAGTTCTCTCTCTGTTTACATCATGTACTTTCTTTCAGTTTCATGTATCGTACTCTCTTGCATGTTTATATTCTCTAACCTGTTATGATCTGCGAGAGATGTATTGTGCTCGCTCCCATCCTGACTGGACCAGTTGAAAATTTTACAGAGGATGATAAGGAACCCTGCACCCCTTACTTTGGAGCTTGCCTAGATGACACTCGCGACCTGGACCCCTGGGGAGGTTTAGGCAGCTGCTGAGGATGATACCCCTTGCATAGTATAGATAGCTTAGACTGTTTCTTTTCATGTTTTGCTGTTGTCCTTGTTTTCGGAGTTGTATATTTTAAAGATGTTGAGACTTGTTATTTCATTTCTGTTGTACCTCAGTTGAGGATTCTCTTATCTATTTTATCGTGCCATATTCTATCTCTAGATTGTGATTAAGTTGTACCTCTGTGTTGGCCTCCTTATGGAGAGTATTTCATGTTAGTTAGTTATAGTTCATGACCTAGAACAGCGTTCTACCGCCGACACTACGGCATAGGCTGGGCGCTATTACGTACTCGTACCCTCACAGTGGGTGTGGGTCGTGACAAATGAGCAGAGCGTTGTATTCAACCACATTATTGGAATATGAATCATATAAAGAATAAGCTCTTTAAATAGCTAACCCTTCTGGTGAGACGAGGACGATTCCAACTCCAACGACAATAGCACATTTTTGTCCGATTCTGGATGCACCATCAAAGAATAAACGCCATGTAAGAATTTTTTCTGGAATCATGTTGGACTCCAAAGTTTCATCTGGAATCTCGTCGTAGAGTTTAGACGTTTCGGAAATTGGAGGAGCTGCCAGAAAGTCAGCAAGGGCTTGACCTTTAACAGACTTTTGAGGAACATAAACCATATCATAGTGTGCTAACAATATGGCCCAGTTGCAAGCCTGGAATTGAGTGTACTGGGCTTCTTCATCAGGACCCGGAGAGGGTTAACTCTAAAAATAACATGAATGGTTTGGTCAGTGATATAATGTCTCGTCTTTTGAATAACGAACATTATAGCTAGACATTCTTTTTCCACTAGGGTGTATTGATGTTTAGCTCCAATCATTGTACGGCTAAGATAATAGATATCTTGTTCATAACCTTCTTTATTCTTATGAGCTAATAAAGCACCTAATGAATGGTCCATTGCTCGAACATATATCAAAAAGGGTATTCCTGAGACTGGAGGCACTAGAACTGTACAGTTCATCAAGTACCGATTTATGTTTTCAAATGCTTGTTGACATTCTTCAGTCCAACTAAAAGACACACCTTTCTTCATGAGTTGAGTGAACAGTCTACAGCATCCAGAGAGATTCGAGATGAATCTCCTGATATATGTAAGCCGTCCCTGGAATCCTCGTAGCTCTTTTAGGTTCCGTGGAGGACGCATCTCTTAAATGGCTTTAATTTTCTCAGGGTCAACGTGCATACCTTTAGAGGTAATAACGAATCCAAAAAATTTGCCACTAGAGACTCCCAAGAATGACTTGTGGAATTCATCTTGAGTTGATGCTGGCACATTAGATCGAGTATAGTTCTCAAATCTTGAATGTGGTCTTCCTTTAGACAACTTTTGACAACAGTATCGTCTACATAGCATTCAACCGTCTTTCACAAATGATCACGGAAGATAGCACTCATGGCCTGCTGATAAGTTGCACCAGTATTTTTGAGACCAAATAACATGAAGTATAGCAATAGACTCCAAGATGAGTGCGAAAAGATGTATATTTCTCATCTTCTGGATGCATCTTGATTTGATTATATCCTAAAAATTCATCCATAAAAGATATACGTCCAAATCCACAAGTATTATCGATCATGACATCAGTGATTGGAAGAGAAAATTTGTCTTTAGAACAAGCTTTATTAAGGTCTCTAAAGTCGATGCAGACTCGGACCTTTCCTGTTTTCTTCAAAACTGGGACAACGTTAGCCACCCAGTCCGGATGTTGTTCTTCTCGGATGAAGCCACAGGCAATGAGCTTCTTGATTTTGGCTTCTATGACGTCCTTTTTGTCAGGTCAAAATCGACGATGTTGTTGCTTAACTGGCCTTGCATTTGGCAGAATGTTGAGTTTACGGGTAGCAATCTGGGGATCTAATCCGGGCATGTCTTTATAGCTCCAAGCGAATACATCAATGTATTCCCTAATAAGCTAGATCAATTCTTGTTTATCCGCTTCAGGGAGGCTTTTGCTGACGAATATTGGTTTTGGGGAAGTTTCATCTCAAATATTGACTTGAACCAAGTGATCTTCGGTAGGTGGTTCACGTTGCTCAAAGTGAAGCTCCCATTGAGTATCCATCCTTTGTGCTCAAGGATCAGATTCAGAGGCTTCGACAAAGTCTTCGTCGTCTTCCGAGAACTCGGCAGTTACCATATTGGTAGATTGAGTCACTCGATGGACGTGCCCAATACTGGTGTCTGAATCCCATGAGACAGAATTAGAAGAGTTAGATCGTTCTTCTTCATCGAATTTAGAGGCTTCTGGAGTCGGAATTGGCGAAGTATAACCCAATCCCCGCTTTATTTTGCTGTAATATTGTTGCAATTTTCCTTTTGGAATAGGGATACGAATAGGAGTTCGTCTTCCTTTGCCACCATTGAGACCAACATTAAAATTGTAGCCCATGTTTTGAATGATATCTTTTGATTGCTGACTATAACAACGTAGTTGAATTATTCCGTTATCGTGATTTTCTTCTTCACCATTGGGCGTGATCTTCTGTTTTGTTCCTTTACTAAAAAGCATAGAAAGTTCATATTTCTTCCTGGAAGGAACTAAGAAGAAGGAGTCCTGCATTGGCTCGAGCAATACTTCGTCTTGGAGAGGTTGAACTGCTCCAATGGTAAGTGGTTTGAAGTTATCTAGCTTTTCTAAATAACATCGAGTATAATAAAGAACATCAGTATACTGTAAAGGAGATGCTACTTTATTGATTTGTATATCATCATTTACAATAAGATTCTTAGCCTTAACAGAAGGTTTAGTAAGGTTGATAACCAGAGGAGAAGAGGAAGGATTTTTGGCCTTAACAGAAGGCTTAGGGAGATTGATAACCAGAGGGAGAGAAGGAGAAGGTTTGTTATGACGAAGGTCGATAACAAGAGGCTCAGAAGAGGTGAACTCTCTTTATTCCCTTTCTACAGCAGGAAGCTGTTTATTATGAGAGAAAAAATGGATAGTCAAAGCCTGAGAAGAAGAGAGACGAGTAGTACGTCCTTTGACAGGGATTGTGGGAACATCTTTTGAAGTATCTTTCTAATCTTCCTTACTATCCATCGCTAATACAACCTTTATGAATTCTTCCGTGTACATCCGAGAATCAGTACAATATGCTTCAATGCCCTTGAATGGATTTAGGTCAGCTACTTCCTTTTGGAACTCTCAATTAACGTCCACATATTTAAGGCATTGGTGTAGAGTGGATGGTACAATGTTATGCTCATGTAGAAAGGGTCTCCCCAGTAAAGCATTATAAGAGCCATGATTGTCAATCACATAGAAATTAACTTTTGTACGAAGATTGCCTATTTGAACTTTTGAGCGGATCTTTCCCAAAGGTTCACTTCTTCCAAAAGTAAATCCCAGGATTGTCGTAATGGTTGTTGAAAGATTATGTACAGAAATCTTTAAGGCATCTAGTAAAGTCTTCGGCATGATGCTGAGCGCAGACCCAAGGTCAATCAAAATACGATCAACCTTCATAGTATTGACATATCCTATGAAGTAGAGGCGTCGGTTATGACGATTATCTTCCAGCAACATATCATCTTGTGTAAAGGTGAAGTTTGGCATCATCTCCATCACACTATGACAATGAAGGCAAGTTACAGGCTCCTCCTCTAGCTTCTTGAGGAGTGCTAGATAAGTATCAGCTTGCATCAAAGCTTCACTCAATGTATCTCGAGTTTCTTTTGAGAGACGCAGTAGTTCAAAAATTGATAACCTTGCCGGGGTATTAGCCAGTTGAGCCAGTATATCGAAGTTATATGGCTTCTCGAGTCCTAGAACTCGAGACTTCTTCAATACATTGTCAAAGCGGACATGTTGTTTTCCATTGTCAGCTGTCATTAGTTTGGGAGGAGTTGGTTCGACTGGAGGAGATGAAGCCTGTAGAAGCATGGAATTTCAGGAACATCTATAGGCCAGAATCCTATACGTTTAACCCAACTATGAGACCAACTCAACTGCGCCAGGACACTCAAACAGATACTTGGCACAACAAAAGAAAAGTACAAATTTAAAGACATTCAAAAGACGACTTTTATTATATATGTTTATTACATGTCTGAAGAAAGGCTTTACAAAGAAGGAAGACCCTAAAGCTACAGCCAGACGCAGCTGCCATACTTCCCCTGCCTGGCGCATCATCTGTCAGGCGCATCATCCTGATGTCTCGTCCAGGCGCATCATTCTAGCTTCTCAACGCATGCGCATCTTTGTGCATAGTCAGAGCGAATCACTCTCTCTCATCAGCACCAATTATCTCTTGTGTAGCAGGAGGAGGAGCTCTCCTAGCTCGACAAGGATTGCGGCACGACACCCCGACCTTTGGAAGCAACAGGCACACTCGGAAACCTGTTGCTCTGCCAGCATATCGAAAGACGTAGCACGACTGCCCCGATCTTTGGATGCAACAGGCACCATCAGCCTATGTCGGGACTCGACGATCCCGATATTTGGATGCAACAGACACTATCACAGAAGCTCAGAGCGATGGGAATACTGGGCAGCACATCTTTACCCTCGAAAAAGCTCGAGTTCGGCAGTTCGCCAAGGCAGAGCTCTGGCCAAGTTCATCTTTTAAAGAATGAAAGCAAATCTTTCCCTCATGCGACTATTTATAAGCATGAACAGCCTACACCAGAGTGCCAAATGACCAATGTTCCAAATTCTATGCAATGAATTCGCATTAATAGCAAATACATCCATCGCCTCATATTCGGCTAAGTCAAGGCAACCATTAACATCTCGAAGAACCCAACAGGTAGGCCAAAGAGGATGCGACATATTGGCAGATATGCCATCAAATCATGTCCTTCATATGGATGCGCCCAACGGGCCATAGCCATGCGTCTAGATTGGCATTAACCAATGCAAGCCTCTCCATCAAACATTTAATGCTGAACGACAAAGGGCTGCTACACGTCTTCCAAAGATGTCAAATCAATAGCCCTTGCAGAAAGCGAAACATCACTGATGTCAGTACCATCATTGCACCTTGGGTCGGCAACCGTTGCCATACGGCAGACCGATAATTTGTATGAGTTTCGTGGCCATAGGCCGAGAAGACTACATGCGCCCCAGTAGTTATGCGCCCCCCGGCTTACTTCTGATCTCCAGCAACAAAAGACTAGGCCATGCATGCACCTCAAAAGCCATGCGCCTGGACTTGCTAATGATTCCAAAAGATCATGAGACCAAGTCGCTTCACCTGCGCCTTATCCTAGGCGCATCCTGATGCGAAGCTCTGCATGCACCTCAAAAACCATGTGCCTAGACTCGTCTATGATGCCTAAAAGTCATAGACTAAGTCGCCTCCATGCGCTGGATCCTAGGCACACCCCGACAGATCACTTTTCTCCAAAACCGAGATCTTTGAGCCACATGTATATACCACGCATCCGTTAACTCAGTTCTATTCAAAGAATGGGTGCTAACCACCCAAGATCTCAGCCACGTGTCAGTTCTATCATAGTCCAGCACAATAGTCCAGCAGATTCAGCTTCAATCCAGGGCTCATCAACCATGCGCCCCCGCCTGCATCAGCCACGTGGTGTTCCCACGTCCAGGCACATCCGATATATGCGCACATGAGTAGCCAACCTATTATCTATAAATAGAAAGATCATTCATTTACTATACACACACAGACAAAGAGAGAGATATAAAGAAAGACTGTTATATCCACATACAGAGGCCAGAAGAGACACTTAACGGCCGCTTCTCCTCGCAACGCTCCGGCATCCAAAGCAACCCAGACCTTCAAAGAGTTCATGATCGTCATCAGATCGTCAACGTAGTCAACGCATTACCACTCGCTCCACCGATACAGTTCCCAGATAAAAACAAGAGTATACTCCTAGGACTACTAAGTCCTACATTGTATACTGTTCTGTTTGTAATCAAAATACCAAAGTTTTAATCAACAAAACCATGTCGCATTTTTGATGGCAAAAAAGCTGGCAACACTGCTGGGGAACTCTTTCTCCTCCAACGAGAAAGTTGTATCGCAATCTTACAACATCAAACTCGATTCCTCCCACAAAACACTAGTGGTACGTCTCAATTAACAGGCGTATGAGAAGTTCGTCTCTGAAGGCAGCGCGATTCCTTCGAAGTGGCTGCTAAAGTCGAAGAAGACTCACCAAGTCTAGGTGCGCAAGGCCGATGCGCCTGGCACTATCGCTGAAGGGGACGCGCTACCGCAGCTGGCCCTTTCAGCTAATGCTCTCAGCAACAAGGATACGTCCACTGGTGCCACGCATCAGTCTAAAAAGTGCAGTATTAACTATATTCCCCAACCGTCTTCTTCCCAGCCGAAGAAGATGTGCCAACGAAGCATAGATGCAACCAATCTCCAGCGTATGAGCTCTGGTGCACAGGAGAGAACGTCTGTCTTTAACAAACTCGCTGTCATGGCGAGAAACCATTGGATTCGAAGTACTATGTGTCTTCGCGGGCAAGTACAAAGAAATCTAAGGCAGCACATGCCATACGCCACGAACGTGCTACGCCAATAGTAAATCAAAAACATGTACTCAAAATCATGGACGCTGCTGATGGAAAGTTGTACAGAGTCGGCTCGGGCACATCTGTGCCAGAAATGAGTCGGCTCTCAAAGTTTCTGTCCCGCTTGGGCACATCTACTGTATTTCGAACCAAGTCTGGCTGGGCAGCTGCGATGTTGAGTCCATGCGCCCACCCGGGTGATGCACATAAAGTGGACTCAAGTTGCCATAAATGTTGTTCCTCTACCAATGATCTGGGCGTATCTTATACGCGTTAACCAGATCACAAACGCAGATCAGGAGAGCCGACCAATAAGCACAATGTGTCCTACGCAGGGCACACCTGTGCTATGGTCCCATCAACTGCTGTTGTTGCAAAATAGCGGCTCCACCGCAAAGATAGTCAGTGTTTTAATGACTACAATCTACGGCACCTATCTGACATCGCCTCGAAAAGAAAGTGCCAATTGAAGACAAAGCGGAGCCCAAGATCGCTTATTGTCATGTTGTCTCCAATTCCCACTCATCCGGGAGAAAGACAACCACCAACTCCTCAGCCTCTGCATCCAAGACTCAGCTGAGGATGAGAAAAATAGTGGTCCCATCCCCAGGGGTGCATGAACGTACCCGAGCAAGGATCAAGGCTCTGGAAGAAGCCACAGCAGGGGGTAGTCAAGCCTCTGACAACCATCCCCTCGAAGACGAAGAAGCACTTCGACAAAGCAACCCCGACGTAGCTGGGGGTGGCCAACACGAGGCCTCAGAAGAAGAGGCCCCTCCACAGGAGAGCGAGGTCGAAGGCGAAGCCTCGACCGATCCATCCACTTCCACCCATGTCATGACAGCTTACATGGTAGGGGGTGGTGATGAAGTAGAATCAGACGCTCCAGTACTGGACATCATACAACGCATAGACACCCTTGAGGGGAGTATCAAAACTCTTCCTACCTCCATGCAGATCCTGATCCAAGCATTGTTCGACATTCGAACCACTCTGTCAAGGGCACCTGTCTCTACCAGCCCCGATCCAGGGGCCAAATGAGATTCAACTATACCCCCTCAACGGGTATCTTCAGGGGCAGAGCACCATACTGTACCGCGAGCGTTATCTCCTTCTAATTTCCAACTTCAGGCTGTACCACCTTCACCTGCTCCCAGCTCGACAGAAGACTTGGCCGAGATGATCAGGGACATGTATGAATGCTTTGAGGCCCAAAACAGGCAGAAAGAACGTCAAAAGTTGGGGCTTCCTTAACCCTATCCTCTGGAGTGGAACAAGGTGCTTTATCATGCCAAGTACAAACCACATACACTGACATCATACGACGGGAAGGACTTTTCTCGTCGGTACTTGACCTACTTTCAGTCTCAGACGGGACACCTCCCGAAGGAAGACACCTTGCTTACGAGCCTGTTTATCAGGGCTCTGAAGGGAGTTGCCTACGACTGGTATTGCAGTCTCCCTAATAACTCCATATCGTCCTTCGACGACTTGACATGCCTCTTTCTCGACGAGTTCTACGACGGAGGGAGAGACATGACCATGTCGTCTCTAATAGAAGTACGACAGACTCAGAAGGAGATTGTTCAAGAATTCATCGAGCATTTTCGACAAGCATGCCTAAGGTTACCTCCAGGTATACCGGAACATGCGCTCATCGACTCCTGCAGCATGAACATGATCCTCGCGATCATGCTCTGGCTTAACTCCACTCCCCCGCCTGATTGGAGTTTATTGATCATCAAAGTCGAAGCTGCTGAGAAGAAGGTACGTAATGCTCGCCTTCTGGGGGTTAACTTCCCCACCTTTGATGACAAAGGAAAACGGCCTGCGACCAGCAGTAGCAGCCGCGAAACAAAAGAAAAGCAGGCATTGACTGTCAATGCTTCTAACACAATGCAAGGTCCTGCCTAGAGGCCTCCTACCGTGCCACGACCGAAGATGGTCTACTCCTTCCATGATGAGGATACCCTACAGCTCTTCAAGATGCTGAAACAGGGTAACAAAATCAAGGTGCCTGATCCCAAGCGTCCTGACGAAGTAGGCAGAGTCGATGACCCGAGGTATTGTCACTACCATCGGTTCATCGGACATCCAACTAAAGACTGCTACATCCTCAAAGACTACATACAGTGCATGATCAATGCGAATGTTATCTTAGTTGATTACAAGGAGAAGACAGTCTCGGCCAACATGGTGTCGCTCCAATTCGGCACATTACCACCTACCATAACTTAAGATGGCATCGTCCCCATCCCAAAGGCGACAATGGAATTAGTCAACCTTCCACCAACCTGTGACAACATGGGTGGGCTCACACCACTCACAACCTCCAAGGTAGAGTGTTTGCCATTGATTATAAAAGAACATAACAGTTATATCTGAGGACTGGACTTTTACTTTACAATACAAATTCGCTCGTACAAAGAAAGCCTATGGACGAAAACCTAGGTACAATAATCTAAGTATAATTATTTAGTTTTTTTTGGGTTTGATGGTAGAGGCTCGGGAAAGCGACGGCAGCTCTGCCTTACTCCTTGGACGATCGGACGTAGCCTTGGCTCTGGTGAAGAAATGCTCTTGGACGTGTTGGTAGACTCCCTTGCACCTTTGGTTGCTAGATCTCTGGAAGTCTCTGTAGTGCTCTCTCACTTTTTTTCGCTCCTTCTGCAAGGAAATGGCACCTTGCTATTTATAGGAATGGGGTGTGATTATTAGGTTTGCAAATGATTGCATCCTTGAGAAGTCGGCGGTTAAGGATCTGTTAATCTGGGCCATTAATTCTGATTGTAGCAAATCTAGGCAATTAATATGGATTGCATCAAATATCTGTGGGCAATTAATGTTGATTACCATAAATCTTTGTGATATGCAGTCGTCAGTTCGGATCTCCTGCTACGTGTTCACTCCACTTGATTGCAATAAATCTGACTTGATCCGGATAATTATGATGATTGCACTGAATCTGAATAAATAAATCTTGATTGATTTGGTGTCGCGTGTCCTACTATCACCATGTTACGAGCTATAGGAACATGGGGAAAATTGATCTTCTGCCACGTGTCCTAACCACGAGCTACATGAACAGAGTGTCTTGACAGAGCAGCATGAAGGTGGCAGCCGCATAAGTATGGTCTATGAAATCTGAGCCGCATGAGAGATGGTCCCTATTATCCGAGCCGTATGAGAATACTGGCCACATAGGGTGGCTTCTCAGGACGTGAGCCGCATGAAGACGGCCCCCATGATTCGAGCCGCATGAGAATACTGGCCGCATAGGGTGGCTTCTCAGGACGTGAGCCGCATGAAGACGGCCCCCCATGATTCGAGTCGCACAAGAATACTGGCCGCATGGGGAGCTTTGGAATTTGGTGAATTGTGGCGGCTATAAAAAAGATTTTCTTCGTTTCCCTAGGCACACACCATCATGTCAGAGTCTTTATTTTGACTTTATGTCAGGTCTATCACTTTGTCAAGGCTGTCAGCCATCAGGGCATTAAATGCAATGATTTGGTTCATGGCCAGTTGTATAAGAGACTGTTGAGTGCCACGTGGCTCCTTTCTGAGCCGCATGGAGCTATCCGAGCCGCATGAGGCTCTAAAGGACTTTGAACCGCATGGATGTTTAATAGATTTTCTGGGCCGCATGGGGATCATTCTGTTGGAGCAACATAGGCTATTCTTTGTTCTTTTCCATGCTTCTACAAGACCCCCTTCAAAGTTTTTAATTTGCAAAATTGAAATACTTTGAATAAGAAGCATGGCCATGTTCATAGGATGTTCTTCTGGCCGCATAGGACTTCCTGGCCGCATGGATTTCTCTGGCCACATGAACCGATCTGGCCGCATACTCTCCTCTCTGCCACTTAGGCGTCATTGATTGCTCTCGATTTGAGCCGTCATTTTGGGGGAGTCCTAAGAGCCGGCTTATTAAATTTTTGGATTTTCTTTGGATGAATCTCCTTCATGAGAGGGGGCAAAATCCTAGGAGTCGGTTTTGCCTGCAGCACACGACCCGAAGAGTTCCATCGGTCCACGTGCTTCCTTCTCCTTTTGTCCTCCTATAAATAAGAGTAATTAAGAGAAGAAATTTCTTTACTCTCTCCTTCAATTCAAGCCTTTCCTGCCCTAACTGTCATCCACTTCTTCGATCACCGATGGCTCCCAAGAAGACTGTTGCGGCTCGAAAATCGACTGCCTCCGGTGGGGTCATTGACACGCAGGAGAAGATATTTGAGCTTCAGAGGAAGTTAGCTTTCCTGGAGTCTGAGCTCGAAGCTGCCCGTACCGGAAGGGGGCTGATTATCCAGGAGGCTGACAGAGTTAATCGAGCTTCTGCTGGCCTGGAGCTTGCCCTGAAGAAGCTGGAGGATGGTTGGCGGGCACACATATACTTGGATAATACAGAGCGGTTGTCCCAGGAGGCCGAGCGCCGAGCTAAGCAGCGGCTTGAACGGGGGACCACCTTGGTAAAGAACCGTCTCCTGGAATTATGTACCGTCGAACCATAGACGACTTTTATTCTTCTTTTGTTTATGTTCTTTTCCCTTTTTTTAAGAATGACGCAGTCTCAGAACATGTAGTACTTTTGGCTTTCAAATAAAAGAGTATGTTTTATTTTATCCTTTATTTGTGTTACTTATTGGGTTTATTGTATTGTGGTGGTGTTTGCCCCGCTTGGGGGACTGTTTGTGGACCTGTTACCCTTGGCATACCTGGGTTTTAGGTATGGATAACAAGTTTGATGGGGATACCTAGAACAATTCCACGGTATGGTGGTCATGGACATTCCTGGTATCGGGAGAAAGAATGCCATGGAGCAGCTGGGCTCCCGGGGCATGATGAGGAATGATGTGCATGTACTAGGAAATATAGTACAGCATTTGTAGTCAGCAGAGGACATTTGTGGGCCTATTATCCTTGGCGTATCCCAGTTCAGGATATGGATAATAAGACGAGAGAAAACCAACATACTTACTCAGAGGTAATGAGGACATGACAAGTATGGGGTTTTTATCGCGGAGTCTTCCTACTCATAGGTAATAAGGACGTGGCAGGAGTGGACTCAGAGGAGGATATTTGTGGTCAATAGAGGACATTTGTGGACCTATTATCCTTGGCGTACTCCGATTTTGGGTACGGATAATAAGTCGAAAGGGAACCAACATACTTACTCAGAGGTAATGAGGACATGGCAAGCATGAGGGTTTCTTCGATTGAGCCTTCCTACTAAGAGGTAATGAGGACGTGGCAGGAGTGGGCTCCATGAAGGGGTACATAGAACGATTCAGAGGTAATAAGGACATGGAAGTTCTATGTAGATGGGTGATTTATTTTTGGCGAAAATGAGACGACTCAGAGGTAATATCGACATGGTCGTTTTGGGAATTTTGTGGATATGTTACTCTTTTTGTGCACTGAGAGTGCGGGTAGTGGATCATGAGGGAGGAGCTCTTTCAGAAGAATAAGTTCAGAGGTATGGTCATACATGACTTACTACCTAAAAGAGTGACCGGAATGTAAGTTCAGAGACACCTGCGGGTACATAACTAAGCAATCTGGGATATTTGGGGAAAGAATGTGAGTTCAGCGGTACTGGAGGGTACATAACTCAATAATCTGGGATTTGGAGAATGTGAGTTCAGCGGTACCAGAGGGTACATAACTCAATAATTTGGGATTTGGAGAATGTGAGTTCAGCGGTACCGGAGGGTACATAACTCAATAATCTGGGATTTGGAGAATGTGAGTTCAGCAGTACCGGAGGGTACATAACTCAACACTCTGGGATTTGGAGAATATCGTTTAGACATAATATTTCTTCAGGAACTTGCCGTTGACGGGTAACATGAGCAAGTCTTCGTTTTGTTTTGCGAGGCGCTAAGCACCGTTGGAGAATACAACCTCAATGATAAATGGCCCTTCCCACTTTAGCTGGAATTTGTCGGCGGTTTTATGAGTCATAACCATCGGCCTCCGAACTGCCAGAACGAGATCGCCCACTTGGAATGTTCTGATTTTAACCTTCTTATTGAAGGCTCCAGAAATGCTTGCTTGGTATAGCTCGATTCATTGCTGAGCCAAGAGGCGCTTTTCATCTAAGGCCTCCAACTCTTGTAGCCGGCGACGGTAGTTATCGTCCGTCGTCAATTGGTAAGTGAGAGCGACGCGGAGCGAGGGTATTTGAGTCTCCAATGGGGGAGCTGTCTCACTCCCGTACACCAGGGAGAATGGTGTGTTCCCAGTGGCCGTTCGGACAGTAGTACGGTACGCCCATAAGCATTCACCAAGCTTCTTGTTCCAGTCGCGTTTGTTGGATGATACAAACTTTTTGAGCAACTTGATGATGGTTTTGTTGAATGCTTCTGCCAACCCATTCGCTGCCGGATTGTATGGCGTCGAAGCAATATTCTGAATTCGATGTTTGTCGCAGAATCGATAGAAGGTATGACTTGCGAACTGCAGCCCATTATCGTGGATGATCCTTCGGGGCAGTCCAAAGCGATAGATGACGTGATGCTTGAGGAAGCTGACCACGTTTGAAGTCTTTACTTCTGCAAGCGGAACAGCTTCCACCCATTTGGAGAAGTAATCTGTGATTACGAGTATAAAGCGATGTCCTCAGGAAGAAGGCGGAGTGATCGGACCGATGATATCCATTCCCCATGCTTCGAATGGCCAGGATGCCACTGTTGGATGTAGAAATTTGGATGGCTAGTGGATGAAGTCCGCGTGGACTTGGCAGGCTTTGCACTTTCTTTTATAGTCTATCGTATCTGCTACCATTGTGGGCCAGTAGTAGCCCATTCGACGAAGACGGTCTTGCAATTTTGGGCCAGGCTGATGGGCCCCGCAGACACCATCATGAGCTTCGCGTACGGCTTCTTTGGCTTCTGCGTTTGACAAACATCGGAGCAATAATCCATCGTAGGATCGGCGATACAGCATTTTCGTCTCTGTATCGTAGAAGAATCTGAGAGAACGCCTTCTGATAGAGGTGGCTTCCTTCGGATCCTCCGGCAGAATGTCGTAGACTACGAAGTCGATGAATGGTTGTCTCCAGTCTGGTACTTCGTCGATCGTCTGAGCGGAATAACTTGCCACGAATTGAACGTTGTTCTTGGGACAGACCAGTTCATGGCCTATCACGTCCACCAAATGATGAATATGGTTCAGCACTGCTAGGGAAGCGGCAAGGCCTGCTAGGGCATCGGCCTCGATATTTTGGAGTCTGGGGACGTGTTCGATGAAGAACCCTTCAAATGACGAGATGATGTTTATCGCTATTTGGTGATAGGGGATCATGTCTTCATGGCGGACTTCGTATGAACCCTAGATCTGATTGACGAATAACCGTGAATCGCCGTATCCTTCAAGATATTCTACTCCCAGCTCTCTTACAAGTTGGAGGCCAATGACTAAAGCGTTGTACTCGGCCACATTGTTAGAGCAGGGTTCCGTGAGGGAGTAAGCACGATTGGTCACCAGTCCGGAAGAAAAAACTAGCACCACCCCGACTCCGACGACGATGTTGCCCTCGGGTCCGGTCCTTGAAGCACCGTCGAAGAACATTCGCCATATATCATCGTGAGAGTCCGCATGCAAGTCGGTGATCTCATCTGGGATCTCTTTATATATTCTGGCCGACTCCGAGCCTGGGTGGGCTGCTAAAAAGTCTGTCAGAGCTTGACCTTTAACAGCCTTTTGCGTGACGAAGATCATATGGTAGGGGGACAGTAATATTGCCCATGTAGCGAGGCGAGAGCTGAGTGCCCCTGGTTTAGTCATGAGGACCCTGAGGAGTTGACTCGTGATATCACATATATGGTTTGCCCCGTAACATAGTGTCGCGTCTTTTGAATGGCGAACACCAGGGCGAGGCATTCCTTTCCACGGTTGTATATCGGTGCTCTGGCCCGATCATCATTCGGCTGAGGTAATATATAGCTTGCTCATGGCCTGCATCGTTGTTTTGTGCTAGCAGAGCGCCGAAGGAATGCTTCATTGCTCGTAAATAGAGCAGGAATAGTTTTCCAGCAACCGGGGCCACCAGGACTGAAGGGTTCGACAAATATTCTTTGATGCTGTCGAAGGCACGCTGGCATTCTTTATCCCATACGAATGAGACGTCCTTCTTCATGAGATGGGTGAATGGCTGACATCGCCCGAAAAGGTTAGAAATGAACCTCCTGATATAAGCTAACCTCCCTTGAAGGCCTCGGAGTTCTCGGAGATTTCTCGAGGGACTCATCTCCATGATTGCCTTTGTCTTCTCCGGATCTATATGGATTCCCTGGGCAGTAATGATAAAATGCAGGAATTTTCCACTGGATACACCCAAGAAGGATTTGGTAGGGTTCATTTTTAAGTTGTGTGCCCGCATGAGGTCGAATACCGTCCTCAGATCCTGCAGATGGTCTCCCTTATAGCGATTTTTGACAGCGATGTCATCAATATTGTACTCCACGGTCTTGCGCAAATGGTCCCTGAAGATGATACTCATGGCTCTTTGATATGTGGCACCAACATTCTTTAAACCCAGTCAGGATGCTGTTCCTCACGAATGAAGCCGTTGGCTATCAGTTTGTTGACTTCAGCTTCGATCGCATCCATGGTGCCTGGACGGAAGCGTCGTTGCTGTTATTTGACTGGCTTTTCATCTGGCCGAATATTGAGCTCGTGAAGAGCAACATCAGGGTTTAGCCCTAGCATGTCTTCATAGCGCCAAGCGAACACATCAATATATTCTTTGACAAGTTCTAGTAGTGATTCTCGCACTTCGTCTGTCAGGCTTTTACTAACGAAGATGGGTTTTGGAGAAGAGTCGCTGCCGAGATCCACTTGCATGACCTCATCTTCAGTAGGAGGCTCTCTTTGTTCAAAATGCTTCTCTAATTGCGCATCCAGCTGTTGGGCCCACGGCTCTAATTCGAGGAGTTCAGGAAAGTCTTCACCTTCTTCGTAAGCATCGGCGAATGCCATATTGACAGACAGGACTTGCCTGAATACGTCCCCGATACTGATATCTGAATCAGAAGTTGGTCATCCGGTTGAGTGTGAATGCCAGTCGCATTCCTCATCTGAGCTTTCAGGGGTTATTGCAGGCGTAACAAATCCCAGTCCGCATCGGGTCTTGTTGTAGTAGTCCTATGGTTTGCCAGCCGGGACCAGCGACTTTAAAGGTAATCGTCGACCAGTGCCGTAATTCAAACCAGGCGTAGTCTCCAGATCATACCCCTGTTTTTGTATGAGGTATTTGGATTGGGGGCTATATAGATAGAGAGGCAGTCTCCTGGCGTCCGATTCGGGATCGACTTCTTCTACGGTGAAGGGCTGTGGATCATTCTTCCGACCGAAGATGATTGGATGGTCCCCTTCCTCGATTATACGTTAAGTGTCTTCCACGGGAGTAAGTTGATTTGCGGTGTAAATATTTGTCACATGTGTGTGTAGGTGAGTGCCTATACCGTGTTCTATTGCATACATTGTACAAAGCTTATTAAGCTGGATGTAGTTCAAAGATAGCCCTTTATTGATGAAGTAAGGTATCTTTTCTAACGAGATTACATCATCTGCGGATGGAGCATCAGTGTGATCAGCCACATACTTGGCCAGTTCTGGTTCTTCTTCGGCCAACCCCTGTATAAATGAAGACTGAGAGGATGACTTGGGCAACTTGATCATCAGGGGTTCCGCTAGTGGAGCAGAATATAGAGTCGTTGGCAAACTAGCGACCTCCAGTTTGGTGCTCGATGCTGGGCGGGGAGTGGTTAGCTCGCTAGAAGTCCCAGACTTTGCATCGGACTGACGATTCTTTTTGGGAAGACGTATCGTCATTGGCTTGTCGGAGGGATTGAGCTTCTCCGTTTGTGGCTGGCCGACTCTAGGCAGTCTGATTGTCAGTGGCTCTGTTGTGGGTTTTGGCGCTTGGCCGGACCTTGGCAACCGGATTATTATTTGTCCCTCTTGTGCCGAGAGGTTGATTGCGTCCTTACGCAGAGCGACCGTAAGGGGTGCGGACTTGCCAGGTTTGCGAGCTTGGAGGTGGATCGTCATAGGTTCTTCTGATCCTGTGGCCGTCTCAGTTCGAGCTTGCACATCTCCTTCACTAAGGTGCCTCTTCGACTTTTTGTATAAGCAGGAGTCTGAGTAGTAGGATTCGACCCCTTTAAAGGGATCGATGTCGACAAATTCTGTCCTCACGAAGCCGTATTTGTCGACATACTTGAAGCACTGGGGCAGCGTGGAAGGCACGATCATGTAATCGTGTATCCAAGGGTGCCCCAGAAGGATATTGTAGGAAGTGTCCGCATTTATGACGTAACAGGTCACTTCTGACTGAAGATCGCCAATTTGGCACTTCAAGCGGATCTTTCCAATCGGGTAGCTCCTGTCCGAATTGAAACCGCTGATGGAGGTGCTTGTTGGCATCAGGCGATGCATAGAAATGCGGAGATGATGTAACAGACCCTTCGAGATGATGCTTATGGAAGAACCAGGATCAATGTGCATCTGATCCACCTTTACGTCACCGATGTATCCAGTGTAGTATAACGGACGATCGTGCAGTTTGGTTTTGATGAACATATCCTGCGGCGTGAAGACAATGTTGGGCATCGCTCTTGTGCAAGTGCTGTCTTAGAGATTTGCAGGAGGGCTCCCTCCCGTGAGGTTGACCTGAGCCAGATATGCGTCGGCATTCTGGAGTGCATCACTCAAAGTCGCACGAACATCCTTCGAGAGTCTCAGGAGCTCGTATAATGACAATTTGCCCGATGTGTTGGCCAATTGTGCCAAGATGTCAAAGTTGTAGGGCCTCTCTAGCCCATAAGATGCCTCTTTTCGGAGGGATTTGTCAAAGCGAGTCTCCTTCGGCCTAGGCTTGTCAGTCGTCGGAGGTTAAAAAGGTCCCGGAGCGTCAGTAGTAGCCGGCTGATGTTCTTCAGTCGAGTTATCTGGTGTAGGTTGGGATTGAGCACCAGACCGAGTAACGACAGCTGCGGCTTCCTCGATATCTGCCGAGATTATGCTCTTGCCAATGGAGGGTGGTGTGGACTGAGTCACTTCAGGTACCAAGTCTAGATGGACCCATATGACCTCCCCTCGTGACGTGGTAACGGGTACTAGACCAGTAGCCTGATCTCAATGAGGTGGAAGATTAGCAATTTCTATTGTCGCCAGAGGGACGGCTACCACGTCGTCTTGAGTCTCTGTTGGAGGGAAGCTACCGAATTATACTGACACCATATTGGCTGCCACTGTCACCTCTTCGAAATCAATAGGTAGAGCCTTCGAATCGATGAGATGTTGGATGTATCGCTTCAGTTGGTAGCAGTCGTGTGTAGCATGGTGGACGTAGCCGTGGTAATGACAGTACTTTAGGCTCTCCATTTCTGCCGGCCGAGGTTCCCGTCTTGGTGGAGGGAGCTGAATTCTATCTCCTTGTATGAGCATGTCCAAGATGGGCTTGACATGGCCGTCTTCGAAGGAGTATGTCATTTGCGGCCATTGCTTGTCTGCCAATTTTGACTCAGGCTTCTGAGCTGTGTCGGCCACCATAGCCTGCTTGCCCTTGTTGTTCCAATTGTTGGAGGCATTACCACCATTGTTGTTGTTGGTATTAGGGCGCTTGCCCTTGTCCTCTCCCTCCGAGATGTGTAATCCCAGTTGGCGAGCCTTCTTCAATCTGTCCTCGGCGCTAGTGGCACTGATGATAAACGTCTTCCAGTCCTTAAATTGACTTTCGCCCATCCAGAGGCTGATTGTTGGGTGCAGTATCTTTTGGCAAATTTCAATTAAGAAGGAATTCGGATTACCAGACGGCAACTTCATTGCAGTTTGGCAAAATCGCTCAATATAGTTCCTTGTCAGCTCCTTCTCCCCTTGAACGATGTCCATGAGGGTGGACATTGTGACGTCCTGTCCTACTTCGTAGAATCTCTCCAAGAACATGCGCTTGAAGCTGGCAAAGGAGTGGATGTGGTTGTCTGGCAGGTTGCGGTACCAGTCGAAGGCGACCCCTTCCAATGTCCCGATGAATAATCGCGTAAGGATGGCATCGTCCTGGGGCAGATGGTCGGTGGTGACCTCGAAGTAAGTGATGTACCGACTTGCGGAGGTCTTGCCATCATAGGGATTGATGTTGAACGGCTTATATCTTGGTGGAAAAGGGATATCCCTCCATGCAGCGGGGTATGGTTGCCGTATTCTAAGGTCTTGAGAGGCTTCTCGAGCGTGAAACATGGCTCGGAGCTCATAGACCTCTCTTCTTGCTTCCCTGGCCTCATCTGCAGCGGTGGGAGCTGACATTTCAGGAAGATTATTGCTCGGGTTTGGTGCCGCTGAGTTCGAGTCTGCATTGACCGCGGGACCCAAGTTTGTTCGGCCAGATGTCCCTCCTTGCAGAGTAGGAAGGGCTGCTTTGATCTCGTCCACCGATTTGACCAAAGTGTGCAGTATGGCCTCCAGAGTGTCGATGTGCTAGCGATCACTGGGACCATCTTGTTTCGTCGTTTGTCATGAATGACGTTCTCACATGAGTAGAAGTGGAAGGGACGGTGGATGACGTGCCCTCCGAATCATACCACTGTACCGAGAAGTCATCGGGGTATATGGAAATGTTCTCCTCTGGTTCGGACTCAGAAGGAATAGTAACCCCAGCTTCGGAGCTTGCCTCGTTTTGAGAGTCGTAGACGCCCTCGGGGACGTCAGACCCTGCTGTATCTGATGGGAGAGTTGTTTCCTCGGGCTCATCTCCTTGGAACATCGGATTATCGTGGATGTTCGGAGGAGTGCTACCCCCAGTTTCAGCGACCCCAGTGATGTGGATGATGAATCTTCCACTGTAGCAGATTTTGTCTTTGAACGGGTACCTTGGAAAACTCCGGGGGTGGACAACCGTTTAGACGACAGTTTTTTAGTCACAGTAGTTAAAATCTTCGGGCTGGAAACGTTTATCTTCTTTCCTCTTCCATCGACGGGGATTTTCTGAGTAGAGTTGCAGAAGACGACGAGAGGTGCCTCATCCTCTGAGCTCGGCTGTTGTAATCTTTGGAAGACGGACTGCCGATCTTCTTGTACCGTCGCGTTGTTGCAACAGCAGTTGACAATGACTTGGGTGCAGTGATGTCCGTGGGAGGACTTTTTGCACACCGAGACCTCTTCTCTTTCCTTGCGCTTGTGGAGGATAATCTCACGCAAGTCAGATGGGTCTGGAACGACCATGTTTGCTCCTTGGGTTTTGGAAGACTTTTGGGAACCACTACGTCCGTTTGCCGCCGGGGGCTGGACTTGAGTGGTTCTGTACAACTTCCCATCAGAGGCCCGCATAACAGTATACGGAGCGCTCCGATGGTCAGAGGTCGGGACAGCGGACTAAGCTCGCCAAGCTCGCGTTGCCCTAGACTTCTCCACTCTAGTACGTGAGGGCACATAGTAGAAAGAGTCTAAGTGGTGTTGCAGAGAGTCAGACATATTTTCTCGGGAGCATGATAGATCAGGACCATAGGAGAGGCGATCGAAGACTGAGCCTGAGCCGCGTGGAGCAGACAGCATGCGGCTGGAATCAACTGTCTTCATGCGGCTGGCAATCGTAGCCGCATGGGCTTTCTTCACGCGGCTGGGAGTCTCGGCCGCATAAGTATTCTGCATCCGACTGGCAGTTTCGACCGCATGGACATCATATATACGGCTGGCAATCTTGGCCGCATGAATGTTCAGCCTGCGGCTAGTGCCTTTGTTCGGCTTCTTCCTGGAGCACATAGAATCACTCTTTGCCCCTGCAAGTCCAGCATCGTAGTGCTTTCCTCTGCCGGACTTGGGGACATCAGAGTCTTCTATTGCTTTTAGTAGGGCCGCATGAGAGTTGTCTTCGCCGTCTTGGGCAGCAGAGAGTACTCCGTCCAGAGCTTGGGAAGGAGCAAATGATTTTGGCCTCTATTCCCTGCGAGCTTTATTTGTGCGGGTTCGCTTCTGGACCGGGCCAGCGCTCCCGCCGGAGAGCATTTCTTCAAATGCCTGTTGGTCGAAGCGGACGATCATCTTCTGTTGTGTGGAGCCAAGTTTGGCTACATCCGATTGCGTCACCAACTTCTCAGCCGTGGAGAAGTTTGTCCCCAGCAGAGTCGCCATCGTGTTTTCCATTGATTATAAAAGAACAGAACAGTTATATCAGAGGACTGGACTTTTACTTCACAATACAAACTTGCTCGTACAAAGAAAGCCTAGGGACGAAAACCTAGGTACAGCAATCAAAGTACAATTATTTAGTTTTTTCTGGGAGGTGACGGTAGAGGCTCGGAAAAGCGATGGCAGCTCTGCCTTACTCCTTAGACGATCAGACGTAGCCTTGGCTCTGGTGAAGAAATGCTCTTGGACGTGTTGGGAGACTCCCTTGCACCTTCGGTTGCTAGATCTCTGGATGACTCTGTAGTGCTCTCTCTCTTTTTTTTGCTCCTTCTGAAGGGAATGGCACCTTGCTATTTATAGGAGTGGGGTGTGATCATTAGGGTTTGCAAATGATTGCCTCCTTGAGAAGTCGGCGGTTAAGGATCTATTAATCTGGGCCATTACTTCTGATTGTAGCCAATCTAGGCAATTAATGTGGATTGCATCAAATCTCTGTGGACAATTAATGTTGATTACCACAAATCTTTGTGATATGCAGCTGTCAGTTCGGATCTCCTGCCACGTGTTCACTCTACTTGATTGCAATAAATTTGACTTGATCCGGATAATTATGATGATTGCACTGAATCTCAATGAATAAATCTTGATTGATTTGGTGCCGCGTGTCCTACTATCACCATGTTGCGAGCTGTAGAAACGTGGGGAAAATTGATCTTCTGCCATATGTCCTATCCACGGGCTACAGGAACAGAGTGTCTTGGCAGAGCCGCATGAAGGTGGCAGCCGCATAAGTATGGCCTACGAAATCTGAGCCGCATGAGAGATGGTCCCTATTATCCGAGCCGCATGAGAATACTGGCCGCATAGGGCGGCTTCTCAGGACGTAAGCCGCATGAAGACGGCCTCCATGATTTGAGCCGCATGAGAATATTGGCCGCATAGGGTGGCTTCTCAGGACGTGAGCCGCATGAAGACGGCCCCCCATGATTCGAGCCGTATGAGAATACTGGCCGCATGGGGAGCTTTAGAATTTGGTGAATTGTGGCGGCTGTAAAAAAGATTTTCTTCGTTTCCCTAGGCACACGCCATCATATCAGAGTCCTTATTTTGACTTTGTGTCAGGTTTGTCACTTTGTCAAGGCTGTCAGCCGTCAGGGCATTAAATGCGGCGATTTGGTTCATGGCCAGTTGTAGAGGAGACTGATGAGGGCCACATGGCTCCTTTCTGAGCCGCATGGAGCTATCCGAGCTGCATGAGGCTCTAAAGGACTTTGAACCGCATGGATGTTTAATGGATTTTCTGGGCTGCATGGGGATCATTCTGTTGGAGCCGTATAGACTATTCTTTGTTCTTTTCCATGCTTCTACAGAGAGATCATGTGGGTTTACCCGGATCTCGTTCCAGAGCTGACTCAACCCGGGGTATCCTATACCTCCAAAACCAAAGGCAAGAAGACCAAGTCTTGCCGAAAGGTGACTTCCTTCCATGAGGAAGTACTACTTGTACAAACGTGTTCACAGCAGAACGCCCAGCCAGAGGAGGCTCCGTCCGAAGTGATGCCTCCTATCATCACCACAGCTGCCCAAGGAGAAGGTTCATCCCAACCTCCTGGAGTTGATAAACAAAAACATAAGGAGGTCCGCTTCGATAGGCCTCTTCAAAAAGACAACGCTCGAGGGTTAGCCAAGCCCTACAACTTTGACATACTGGCACAACTGGCCAGTACTCCAGCACAGCTTTCCCTATTCGAGCTCATTCGCCTATCCAAAGATACTCGGGAGGCTCTCTGTGAAGCCCTGAAGGACGCCGAGTCATTCATCAATCAGGTCAAGCAGCCTGACGACGATGCTACAGCATGTCCCTACTCCATAATATGGAGGAGATCATCCCCAACATCAGTTCACTCAACATGATAGTTGCTTAAGAACAACAGGCATAATTGACCCATGTATTACATAGGATATGTCGGTGCCATCAAGGTGGATCGAATATAGATTGACCCTGGGTCTTCTCTCAGCATCAACCCCCAAACTATACTTCAGATGTTAGGGATCCCGATGCATCGCCTGACAGCATCTTACACTACCATCAGTGGCTTCAACGCCAGTAAGAGTGAGCCGCTCGGAAAGATCCGTTTGAAGTGTCACATCGGCGATCTTCAGACCTAGGTGACTTGCTATGTTATGGATTTAGACGTCAACTACAAAATCCTGTTGGGATGGCCATAGATACTTGAAAACATAGTGGTGCCATCCACTCTCCATTAATGTATGAAATACGTGTCCACCAGCAGCATCATCCGAACAGAGTTTGCTGATGTCGATCCCTTTAGAGGGATTGAAGCCTTCTTCACCGACGCTGATCTGTACAAATCAATTCATCTCAAAGATGAAGCCAATGACACTGATGACGAAGCAGAAGCTTTGGTCGAAGTTGACCTAAAGGTTGACATGGCATTCGATGCTCCCCTAAAAGTACGACTCAAAGGAAGGCCACCTCATACATCGGCTCCTATGGCAGTCAAACTCCGTGGGAAGGCGCCAGCTTCTCCGAAAAGAACATCCAATGAAGCTCCGTTGATGATACGCCTCAAAGGCAAACCCCCTCAAGTGGCGGCTCCTCTCGTAGCCAAGCTACGGGAAAAGGTTCCAGCTTCCGGCATACCAACTGAGGATCCCCTCAAGGTGTGGCTTAAAGGTAGACCTCCTCAGTTGTCGGCATCTGTCCGGCCACAAGAGAAGACCGCGGCATTTTTCTCAGCATAGTCCCAGGAGCCAGCACAGAGCAAGTTCCTGAAAAACTCTCCTGAACTTCCCAAGGCTGCTCCAGTTCTCACCGATGAAGAACTTGGAGAGTACATATCGGCTAACGTCGATGCTCCATCCCTCGATGATGCAATACTTCGGGACAAGATCCCGTATTTTATCAATAAGAGAGTGTTTTTCAATTATTCTAGTCTTCCATATTGGAATACCATGTACACTCTAGATAATGCTTTACAGTCATTGCAAACACAAATAACGACTGTGAGTCATATAAATCGAGTCGTCCTGTACCAAGGAGTCTGTTACATAGTCCCGCCCCGGAACAAGGACGAGAAGCCCATTATCTTTGGCAAAGTCGAGCGTTACCAAGACCTCCCACCGACGGAGACAGAACCCGACACCGGCAGAATGCAAACCTACCAGTACAACGATCAAGCCAAGTATATTATCCAAAAGATGGGTTATAACTTGAAGAGCGGCCAAGGTCTGAACTACGGCAAAGGAAGACGCCTTCCCCTACGACTTCCAGTGCCAAAAGGGAAGACGTAAGACTACTATTATCGTACCCGACGGGGGTATACTACGTCATGCCTCCAACAACTCCAGAAGAATCAGAAGCAGAGGATGTCATACATTCTCACTCATCTGAAACTTCAACTTGGGACTCCGACACCAGCATCGGCTCAGTCTTCAGAAAGGTTCTGTCAGCCAACATAACAACCGTACATCCCATCAATGGTAAATCCTTAGAAAAGTACCACTCTTGTCGTCTGTCAAAAACATATTGCCTCTTCCCAGAGAGAGGATTAGTGGACTTGACCAAACCCAGTTCATACCCCTTCTTTTGACAAATCATATGCTTCTGGAACCTAGCTGTTTCGTTGCAATCTATCCCCAGTAGAGGGACAACCGTGTCCACATTACCTCTGAGTTGCCTCTCTATACCTCATCATGCAAGATCTTATACCGTGTAAGATCATGCTTAAGGCAATGTTTACCACGTTCACATCACCTCTGAGTAAATATTCCGTACAACAATCCCTATGTTGTTGCACCATAGAACATCCACGTCTATATTACCTCTAAGTTATTCTATAAACCCCAATAGAGTTCACTCCTACCATGTCCATATTACCTCTGAGTAGGAAAACTCCACCAATCAGCCCATATTTACCATATCTACATTACCTCTGAGTAAATATGTTGGTCCTCTCTTTCAACTTATCAATCCGTACCTAAACGCAAGGTACGCCAAGGATGATAAGTCCACATAAACCCCCAGTAGAAGTACCCCATATTTACCACGTCCATATTACCTCTGAATAAATATGCTGGGCCCATCATATAACTTATTATCTGCACCCAAAGACCAAAGTACGCAAAAGATAATAAGTCCACAAAAATCGTAAAATATTGAACAAAGCAAAAGGTTCTTTATTTCTTCAGCAAAGGAAATAACAGAGCTACATTTTGTGAAACCTACATCAAATGAGAGACAGAAGCGTCTCCAAAATAAAAAAGGGAATAAAGCAAAAGAACTAAGGATCGGCAACTAGTTCGTCGACCCGACGCTGCAAATCTTGGGCTTTAGTCTCCACAGTCACCAAAATGCGTCGCTCAGCTTCCTAGCGTATTGCATGCCTGGCCTCAAGAGCAAGGTCGGCAACAAATCTGTCGTCCAAATCGTTCTTCTGACGAAGCAAGAAGGCCGCTTGGCGAGTGCACCTCGCCGTCTCCTTCATAAGCTCGACATGTTCGGCCTGTGCCCGTTCAGAGTCAGCCAGAAGCCGAGCTCGCTGCTCTTACAGATGACGAATCTGTGCATCAACTTCCGCGAGGTTGACCTTCAGGGACTCTCACAGTTTGGCCTTCTCCTCCATCAACGAGGATAAATTCTCCTCCTAATCTACAGTGGCGGCCATCTCTTGCGCCCAGGTAGCCATGATGTCTGAGTGAGCCGACTCAACAGTGGCCTCCAGCTTATTCTGCGCTTCTTCAATCAAGGCAGAAAAGTCATTCCGCCGAATGTTTCGAAGCTCCGTCAGGCGAAGGTCGATTTCAGCCATGGAAGCTTCCAAGATCTCGGCCATATGATCATGGCATTGGTAGCTCCGAATCTGTAGACAAATGGGTGTGCCATGTGCCTCGCGGTCGTGAAGCTTCCAAGGGAGCAACTCCTGCAGAAGCTCTCACACCTGAGGCGGAGGGTGCAGTCGCCGCTTGGCTCGCAGGAGCCTCAGATCTTATACCTTCAGGGAAAGAAACTAGAGTCTCGATAATTACGACCTCTGAACCTCTCTAAGGACCCTATATCTTTCCCCAGGTAGAAGGGAGAAGGGGTGCACCTTCTACTAGAGGGCTCTTGCCCTTATTTAAGTAGGCATCGGGCAGCCCCACAATAGCTAAGCCTGCCACAGCAGTCTCGACAGCAACATCGGCAGCAGAAGTGCACCCTCCTACCGTCAACAGAGCATTTTCGACATCGGGCGAGAGAGCAGATCCTCCCGCCTCTTTCTCACTTAAAACTTGAGTAGGACTTGGCAGTCGAGTTACGCCCCCTTCATCATTATCAACTCTCGGGATAAGAGTCGAACTCGACAGGCGAGTCATGTCACCCACCAAGACAAGAACAGGGCTAGAACAATAGAGCAACCCTTGAAATTGGGCTCTCCAAAGCCTCCCTATGAGAGGGTTCAGCGGCCGACTCCTCGGCACATTTTTCTCTGCTTATTGGGGGATCATCCCCAGCAACATCTTCTCCAAGAATGTCGTCTGGGGAAGACGAGTCCCATTCTTCCTCCTCATCATGAGGGGCTTGTCTGACAACTTCTTTCGAGCCCCCCCTCCCCCCCCCCCCGTGCCAGTTTTGGAGGACCCCATAGTAGATTGCTTTACTCCCTGTGAAGACTCTGCTCTACCTCTCCGAAGAGGGGGGTCTACATCCTCAGGTGTTGCTTCACCTGTAGTATCATCTCCACCGGGGACCAAAGTACGGGGGACCTCCACGGTGACAACAACGTCCAAAGTCCCCTCTATAGGAGATGGTACAATAGGAGAGATGCGCTCATTAGGCGAGCTCGCCACCTCCTTCGGTTGACTGGGGCCCGGCTTCGACGATCGAGGTTTTCTCTTCTCCCACAAAAAGAGACATATAAACAAAAGAGGAAAGAACCAAACCAAACTAATCATAATGTACATACCGCTACGGGAGCTGGTTCTATGAGAGCCACCGAAGGCTGCACCTTGCTGGTTGTGTCTTTCTTACGCCCCTTCGGATCAGACAGATATGTTTCCATCGGGGCACGTTTCTTCAGACGACCGGCCGAGGGCTCCTCCTGAGAACTCCCCGCCGGTGCTATTGGGACAGTCCTGTAAGCTACCATTTCGGAAGGACGATAAGCTGGAGCCGTCGCCAGCATGCCCTCCGAAGCCTCTAGCTACATCTTGACAATGAAACTGGTCTCCCGGTCAAAACCAACGGGGACAGTATTCATCGTGCAATAAAACTTCGCGGCAGAATACAAGATATGTGGCTGGTGGTTGCGGACGGGCAACTTGAAATGCACCCCTGTGCACCTAGTATTGTAATATTGCCACCCCGAGCACCTTCCAACAAACTCCCGACAAATCCCAAAGAGCTGCTGGGGTTTTTCAACATCAGCTGGGTATAGCCGAACTGGCACACAAACCGGCTAGGCAAATACGGCTCCAGGTAGCAGAAATTCCTTTTTTGATACACAAGGTGGGACGGCCAGATGCTCTGCAGCAAATGGAACCACCACGACACCAAAGTAATGGCATCCTCACCGGCGTCCTCTAACCCCTCATCCGTCTAACAACCATCAAAAATAGGAGCGACCTTGATGATCTCCCATCCTTGGAGATACGACAGAACCCTCCTACAAACAGGCACACCTATATGCAGCCATTTTTGCCTGTGGAAACGGTGGATGAAGGCATCACCATCCTCATGCTCCTCGGCCGACCAAGGCGTCATTACATTCGGGTGATACAGAATTAGCCACCCCATCAGATAATAGAAGGGCAACTCCGCACGAGGATAATTGCCCCTCTTGCCCTTCTCACCTATCAAGTTATCCGTAAATTTTCTCAAACCCCACTTCAGGTTGCCCACCATGGCGGGAAGTAGAGCTATAGGACATCCAAAGACCAGCTTCATAGATGGCAAAATGAGATTCCTGGATACCCTCTCCAAGGAACCAGAACCACCGGCAAACACTTGGTCTCGAAGCCATAGCATTAGGAAGGAGGCCAACACGGCCTTGGAGGACATTTTATGAGCACAGTGCCAGAAGCAGCTATAGATGTGCTCAGACGGCTCTCGATCCTCGTTTCTTCGGGGGTTTCTCTCATTAAGTCTGGTCATCTCGGCAAGCACCTCAGTCTGGGTGAGCCCCTAAGGAGTCGTAAAATGAATCTTCGAGCGATCCGCTAGGTCTTGCTTGAAGACATATTCCCTCAAAGCATTCACATGGGGCTGTGCCCCGCCTTTCTTCCTGTGCTGAAGTAGGTAATGATGGCTCGCAACCTCCTTGAAAACTACCATCATCTCTGAGTTCTTCACTTCCAAAGACAAGAACTCCTCATTTGTGGGAAAATATTCTTCGTATGGTTCAGACCCCCAAGGAAGCTTTAAGAGATCATGCATCTCGTGAAGCGCCAATCCTAACTCCCCCACGGGAGTGAAAAAGGTGCCAGTATGAGTATTATACATCTCCAGGAGAGAAAGGAACATCTTCTTATTCATGTCTATGGCTGCCTAAGTAGCACGAACAACAGCAGTGAGACCAATCTTCCGGAGGTCGGTCCTGAACTTTGTCAGAACCCAAAGGGTCAGCTCATCCCACTTTTGCACATAGTGGCACCAACCCTCGACTCAAAACTCTTCCTTCAGATACGATAGTTTAGCCTTCGCTAGACGATTGACGAAGGTCGAAGCATTAAACACAAAGGTATCAGTGGGAAGATCGTTGTAGATACCCCCGGGATGCAAAGTTCGCCAGTGATAGGAGGTTCCGGCTCGTGTGGCAGTCAAGGTATCCCTCGGGTTCGAGAACGTATCGATCCTTATGGTGCGAACCATGGCCCCTCCTTAAGAAGGAGTGAGCTCCCACTTCATCCTTCACTTCGAAGCAAGGCTACGGAAGGCCGTCAAGGACAATTGGCGCTCCACTTGCTTGATATATATGTTCACATCCTTGGCCTTGAAGAACCAGTCTTCCTCGATCTTCAGTACCTTCGCCTTGGTGGTTGTTAGACGGTTTTTGAACAAAAACTCGGGTTTCAGAAAGGACTCATTCTCAGATTCAGCAGATTTCTGTCTCCCCATTTCCATCATACGCTGAAGGAAAACATGTTGCTGGTCACGAATCTGGGCCATCCTCTCCGGAGGCTCCAACATAATAGCCGCCTTGGCTGGATCCATGACCTCTTTATTAAAGTCCACACCCACCTGACAGAGTGCATGGTCCAAGAGGACTTCGTTCAGCAGGGGGATGGTCATCGACATTGTCACACAAAACAAAATAAAGCCATTAGGCAAAAAACCAAAAGGACTTAGAAGCCCAACATAAGCATCTGAGCTGCATCACGACTTCTGGCGTATCAACCGGGCTGAAACCCAAATGCTTAAGATGGAGCCCCGGCAAAGACACATGATCAAAGTCCAAAAGCATTGCAGAGGAAGCTTCGGCACATCATCAGGACAAAATTTCATGCACGTCAGCAAAAGAAGCTTCGACGCATCATCAGGACAAAAGTCCATACGCATCAGCAGAAGAAGCTTCGGTGCATCATCAGGACCTAAGTCCATGTGCGTCAGCTAAAAGGTCTTCGGCGCGTCATCATGACAAAAGTCTATGCGGGTCAGCCAAAACAAATCGACATGAGGCAACCCATCTGCAGTCGAGTCACCCTAACATTACTGCAACAAAGACCAAGGCAAGAGAACATCCACCGAATACTTCCGGCTGAACGTCGACGTTGGTCGCCATGACGACGGGGGCTTCCTCCGTGTCGACCTCTCAGGGTTCCTTTCCCCTGCCCCCTCCTCGGCCAGCACCACCGCGGGGAGTCTTGGGAGCCATTTCTTGAAAGGACTAAAGGTTCTCAATGAAGAAGGAGAAAAGAGCTCTAAGGAACAAGAAAGCTTTGGCAGAAAGTAGAAGAGTCGCTCTCCTCACAACTGCCTATTTATAGGCTTAGCTTCGTGTGTAAACCGATGAGGCGTGACATCAGTGTAGGGTATGAAAATTATGACACGCTGACATAAGACTCAGTCCAAGTCATACGCTCAAAGCCATACGCTCAGTCCAAGTCATACGCTCAAAGCCATACGCTCAGTCCAAGTCATACGCTCAAGGTCATACGCTCAGTCAAGGCCATACGCTCATCCAAAAAGGCTGTACGCTCAGTGAATATTTTATTATTTTCTGAGATGACAGCACAGCATGTATTTAATAAAGGATGAATCTAACACTTCGTCTTTCGTGCAAAGACAGCTGTCCAATGGAGACTAGCCGTCGTATAGGTTTTCGAAGAGTCGATTTTGTCTTTTACGAAGACAGCTCAGCATCTCTCATAAATGTAAAAGCCATCATTACTGTCAGTTTTGACAGTTTGTCAGCCATCATATCCGCAGTCACGACGCTCGAGAAGATTTTGTCAGTTATTAAAAGATATGGCGTATCAAAGAAGATTGATGATGGCCACGTGTCTACTTATTCAAACATGCCACGTGTCTTCTCATTTAAACATACAACTCCTTCCCAACAAAGTGAGCGTATGGATCTCATACGACTCCTTTCCAACTAAGTGAGCGTATGGATCTCATACGACTCCTTCCAACTAAGTGAGCGTATGGATCTCATAAGACTCCTTCTCAACCAAGTGAGCGTATGGATTCCATACGACTCCTTGTCAAGTGAGCGTATAGTTTCCATACGACTTCCTGTTAATAATATGAGCGTATCAGCTTTATATGGTTCTACGCTGTCCAAGTAAGCGTATGCAAGATATGTGCCTTCAAAGCTAGCGTATGACTCTTCTTCTAAGGCAGCGTATCACAGCAGTTATGTCCAGAATGATTTTCAACGAGCAGTTAACACACGTTCTCACGTATCCTGTACTCAGTTATCCACTTCTTCAGAAGTTATACAACGTGGCATTCATGCCATCAATCTCTCCTGAATATGCTCCACTACTTTCAACCGCACGCTAATGTGTCTCCATCAGAATTTGTCACGTGTCCCTGCAGTTATGCACACGTCAAGTAACTACCTGAGCGTATGCTTAAGGACAGTTATCCTGAACTCTATAAAAGAGAGTTTCTTCATCTTCATCAGACACTACAGTCAATTTCAGAGAGAACAGAGTGATTGCCCAGTTGCTGTCCAAGTTCTTCAAAGTTCGAGTCTTCTTCATCGCATCGTCCAAGGGATAAAGTAATCGTCTTCTAGATTAGATTCCTACAGTTGTAATTTTCTCAGATACAAAATAAATAAAGTGAATTTATTTATGGAAAATAAATTGGCGACTCTGCTAGGGAAAGTTGTCTCCTCCAACGAGATAGCAACAACTCAATGCGATACTTCGTCGATCGGCTAGACGAAGAAGACGATGGTTGTCCAATTTGACCAATCGGCTTATGAAGAAATGCTCAAGGCGAAGGAGGGCCGCAATGCTTCCTCCGCTCTTTCTGCTGCCAAGAAGAAGGGACACTCTGTCTATGTCCCTAAGTCTTCTTCAATAGTCCGAGATGCTTCTGTCACATCTCATGCTGACAAGAACACGTCTTCAACTTCCACGAAGCACACTTCGACTTTTCTGAACACGGAAACAGTGGCTTCTCCTAGTCACGCTGACAAAGTTGGTTCTTTAACCAAGTCAGCGTATACAAGGAAAACCATCTCTGGACATGTCAAAGTCCCTTCTCCCTCTACTCTTACGACAGCAGTCGGCTCTTTAGCCATTGATGACTCTGAGCGTATGGCATTCAAAGGGCAGCGTACGGCAAAGGCAGTGAACAAAAGCCAACATCAGGCAGCATACGCTAAGCCAAAGCCAGCGTATGCTAATAAAAAAGCAGCATATGACCAGAAGTCCAAACTGAAGTCAGCGTATGCTAACAGATACAATCCTTTGACTGTTTCTCAAAATCAGGCTGGGGGTTCTCTTCCACAGAACATACAAATGATTCTCCCTCAACTTGCACATCTTGTGCCAACCAAGAAGAAAGACTCTTTAGTCAACTCCTCTACTCCTAAGGTCTTTACCTCTGGAGTTAATTTGACTAGTACTCTTACTAGATCAAACAAAGGAAAACGCCTTTTGGCTAATTCCTCCAAAGATGGATTATTATCGACTCCCAGTCGGAATAATACTCATCTTCCTTCTCTCAAAATTTCTCGGTCTGAGAAAGGCAAATTACAAGTATCCAAGACTGATATCAAAGTCAGATCTCCTACAGATCTTCGTAACAAGCTTAATCAGAATCGTCCTGATTCCACTGAGACAAGTATATTAGACCCTGATGCAGAATATGCCAGAAACTATGTGGCTCAAATTAATCAGTCTTTATACACTCAAGAACCGAGAAGACAGAGGAACAAAAGACAAGTTTCTACACAGAAACTATCTTCAAGTACTTCCCAATCTGTTCCTACAGATCTCCGGGAGTATTTGCAAAATAAACGGAGAATTGACACTCCGTCAGGCTATGATATCGCTCATATTTGCCATAAAAAGCATGGTTGCAACTTTCAACCTCGAGTTATAATTCAATATTGTTGTTCACCAAAAAGACAATCTGTTTTCGAACGGATTCAATATGAACCAATGTTGGATGAAGATGAACCTCTTTCTGCTTCTGTCAATATGACCTCCAGAAATATTGGGGGTAGCATACGGTCTGATGCTATATCAGACTCTGAAGATGGTGTTTATCTCGGCACCCGATCCAGGACCGGAGCCTTGGCCAGGATCTCTTCTTCTTCTCATCCAAGTGGTAATCCGGAGATCACAGAGGACTTCCTTGGAGAATCCAACTTTCCAGTATTGATTCCCGTAAATAGCCCCGATAAAGATACTGATTCACATAGTGATGATTCAGAACAGACTGTTTCATCATCTATTCCTCGAATGATTACCACTTACATGGCAGAGGGTGATCATGAACCTTCAACTAGCACCGAAGCTTATGAACAAAGGATTTCTTCCTTAGAACAACAGTTATGAGCTATGGCAGATACATTGAATGCTATGCACACTCTTATGCAAGCTCAGCATCAAACTCAGCAAGTCCAACAGACAGCTTCTCCAGTTATATTAAATACTCCTGTTGTTCCAAACCCGGAACCCTCTACTATTCCGGGGGTACAATCTAATGTTCCTGTACAACCCACTCCAAGTCAGTCTGGAGCTGGGGGTGGTACATATGCTGCAGTCCCTCCTCCCAATTACACTCAACAAGTTACAACTCCCCAATCTTCTGGAATTGTTTCTGAAGAGTTAAGGAATCTCCGAACTCAATTCGAGGCATTCAAACAGAAGGATGGTTTGCAAAGGTTAGGTATCAAGCAACCTTACCCGATAGAATGGAAGCAGGTATCGTATCCACCAAAATACAAACCTCCGACCATCTCTTTCTTTGATGGGACAACCTCCCCAAGTCAGTTCATTAATCATTTTGAAGTAATGACTGATCAACTGCAACCAAGTGATGCCCTCCTTACTCGGGTGTTCGTTGGATGTCTCAAAGGAACGGCTTATGAATGGTATAGAAGTCTCCCTGACGGGTGCATTACCTCATTTGCCGGTTTCAAGCAAATGTTTCTTGAACGATTCTATGAAGGGCTCAACGACATGACCATGTCAGCCCTCATAAGAATTAAACAGAAAAATAATGAAACCACCGAGGACTTCATTGAAAGATTCAGAAGAGAAGCCCTCAAAATGCCTCTCGGAACTCCCGATGTTGTTACCATCGACACTTGCAAGTCGAATCTCTTACCAATTATCAGCATGTGGACAGGGTCCACTCAGTTTCAAGATTGGCCTTCATTCATCGTCAGTGCCAAGGCTGCCGAGGTCAGTGCTGAGACCTTCAAGGGTCTGGGGGTACAAATGGCTCCCAAGGAATCAAATCAGAGTGCTAGCAATAGTACTCGACCCAACAATCGTAAAGGAAAAGAAGCTCTTGAAGTCAATCTCCAAAGCAGTAGTCAAGAGGTAAAGACTACCCAAGCTACTCCAGCTCCAACAAATCAACAACAGAGACCTCCTCGGCGGAAGGAAGAATATTCTTTCGACGATGATGATGTTCAGGGTATCTTTGAATGCTTGCTCAAAGGTAATAAGATTCAATTGCTAGAAATTAAAAAGCCTGATGAAGCCAATAAGACAGATCATCCAAAATACTGTCCATACCATAGAATGCTGGGTCATACAATCCGATCTTGCTATGTATTGAAAGGGAAGATTCAAGAGATGATTAAATCAGGAGCTGTGACACTGACACCCAAAGACAAGACAGTCACAGCAAATGTAATTTCAATGCAGTTCGGTGACTTCCCTCCCTTAATGGTAGAAAGTAGGATTGTTCCTATCCCCAAAGCAACTCTCGAAGTTGTAAACATCCCACCAGCACAGAATGACGGACTTGTTCCTGTCACAACTAAGAAGGGAGAGATCATGTGGATTCACCCGGATTTAATGACGGAGTTTGAAATGTCTTCCTCTTCTACTCGGAAGACTCCATCATCTAAAAAGAAGCTCGGAAAGACTAAGTCATGCAATGTGACTTCTAGTTTCACACCCGATTTTTATCTAACCTCTACTTTCATCTCAGCAGGAAATTCACTCCCTACGGAGATAAAATCTGTACCTCAATTTGAAGATAGGTACAAGCCTGCCTTTCATCTATACAGTTCATAATCTCATGAATTGATGGCGAAGATGGGTTATGATCTAGCCACTGCTCCGGGTTTGAACTCAGGCAAGGGACTCCGAGCACCTTTGGCCATCACTATGAGACATAATCAATCTCGTGTTGGCCTTGTTTTTTGGAATGAAGCTCTCATCAAACATAAAAGAACCAAGAGCAAGATAAAGAATTGCAACATGGTTTCCATAGACCCTGAACTAGAATCTGAAGTTGAAGTTCATGCTGGAACTCGGTCAGGAAAAATATATCTGAAAGATTATGCTGAAATTCCTGAAGAAACTTCTGACGTCCCTCCGGTCACAGCTTCAACACCAGTCTCTACTGAAGAGCCTTTAAATGTTCCTGTTGAGACAGTTCCTTCTAAACCAACAGCAGCTGACAAAGGCAAACAACAAGTCCGCTTCGACAAACCATTGAAGAAGTCATCTCCTACAGGACTTGAAAAGCCTTATAATTTTGATATATTGGCTCAACTAGCCAATACCCCAGCTAAATTATCAATCTTCGAGCTCTTACGCCTCTCTAAAGAGACTCGAGAAACTCTAAGTGAAGCACTGCTGTAAGCAGAAACCTGTCTAACTTTTCTCAAGAAGTTGGAAACAGAATCTGTTTCTCATTGCCATAATGTATTGGAATTTATTCCAAACATTACCTTTACGCAGGACGATATGCTGCTAGAGGATAATCGACATGACCGTCCTTTATATCATACAGGATATATTGATTCTATGAAGGTTGATCGTCTCCTGATTGATCCAGGATCTGCTCTCAGTATTATGCCAAAAGCTATGCTAGACGCACTGAAGATACCTGTACATAGCCTTTCTAGCACTATCACTACCATCTTGGGATTTAATCAAGGAAAAAGTGAGCCTTTGGACAAGATTCGCCTCAAATTTCAAATAGGCGATCTTTGCACTAAAGTTACTTTTTACATCATCGACAATCATGGTTGCTCATATAATGCTCTGTTGGGGAGACCATTCTTGCATGAACATAATGTCGTTCCTTCGACTCTTCATCAGTGTTTCAAATATGTTGATGATAATGGAGAAGTTCAAAAGGAGGTTACAGATCTCTATCCATTCAAAGGAGTTGAAGCTTACTTCAATGACGCTCGCATGTACAAAGATAAATACTCAAAAGTCTTGCAAGCTATGGATAATGATGATGAGATAGCAAAAGTTGGCACTTTTGTTATTCCTGTAAAAGGGCGTATCACTCCTCCGCAGTCTGTTAAATCATCTGAAGAAGGTTCACTGATAATTCCTGTCAGTGGACGTATTACTTCATCACCTGCCCAGGCTACACAAGGCTTACTGATAATTCCTGTCAGTGGACGTACTACTTCATCTGCCCAAGCTCCACAAAGTTTACTGATAATTCCTGTCAGTGGACGTACCACTCCCCCTCCATCTTCTCAGGCTAGACCAGATACTCTAGTCATTCCAGTCAGTGGACGTACTACTTATCCACGATCTTCTTCAAGGGAGCTCACCTCTTCTGAGCCTTTTGTTATCGATCTTAATCGAAACAAAACTTCTGATCGCTCTTCCTCTCCCCCTTTTGTCATTAATTTGACTAAGTCTGATAAGGCTCAGCCTTCTGTTGTAAATACAGTATTTAATATTAATGAAGCATCTCCTTTGCAGTATATTGATGTCTGTAATCATGTATAAAGTTATTTACAATTGCTAGATAACTTAGAGTCACTAACTATAGGGGTTGTTCAAACTCTTCATACAGACGTATCATTAGAATCCATACAAAAATCATACTTCGTGGTCCCTGCTAAAAAGAAGGGAGAAAATCCAATCTTCTTTTATAAAGGACCCCAGAATCCTACTAACTTGGAAGAAGATGACATAAACGACGATATTGGAAGGTTACAACTGCGTCGCTACAGTCAGCAATCTAAAAATATCATCAAGAATATGGGTTATGACTTTAGAACCAGTCTCAATAATGGAAAAGGAAGAAGAATGCATGTTCGAATTCCTCCATTAAAATACGGAAGGACAAAATGTGGTTTAGGTTACATTACTCCTACTTCCTTTATCAACATAGTCCATGAAGATTCAAAATCCGATGAAAACGAACGATCTGAGTCTTCTGATTCCCTCTCTTGGGATTCTGACACGAGTATTGGCGATCTCCATCGTTCTATTCTATCCATCAATATGGTCTCCGTTGATGGCCCGCAGGAAAATGATGAAGATGAGGATGATTTTGAAATATCACCCGAATCGGAACAATGGGCTCAAAGATTTGATAATCAATGGAAATTCAGGTTCGAGCAGAGGGAACCTCCTACCGAAGATAAACTGATCCAAATTGATGTTGGTGAAGAAGGTTCTCCTAAACCAATATTCATCAGTGAAAGTCTTTCAGAAACAGATAAGCAAGACATGATCAAGCTTATTCGTGATTATATCGATGTCTTTGCCTGGGGTTACGAAGATATGCCGGGACTAGATCCGAAGATTGCAATGCACAAACTCAATATCATGCCAAATGCTAAACCGGTCAAACAACAACAGCGACGATTTCGTCCAGACATCATGGATGCAATTGAAGCTGAAGTCAACAAGCTTATGGCTTCTGGATTTATTCGAAAGGAACAACATCCTGAATGGGTGGCTAACATCGTTCCTGTCCTTAAAAAGACTGGCAAGATCCGGGTCTGTATAGACTTTCGTGATCTCAATGCGGCTTGTCCTAAAGACGAGTTTCCTCTTCCAATTACTGATGTCATGATCGATAACACATGTGGTTTCGAACGAATGTCATTTATGGATGGGTATTCGGGATACAACCAGATCAAAATGTTTCCAGATAATAAAAAACACACTTCCTTCAGAACGCCGATCGGTACATACTGTTATACAGTGATGCTGTTTGGTCTCAAGAATGCAGGAGCAACATATCAGCGAGCAATGAGCACTATATTCCGCGAACATCTCCGAAAAATAGTCGAATGCTATGTTGATGATATTGCAGTCAAAAGTCGACGAAAGGAGGATCATATCCAAGATTTGAAGACTATCTTTTATTTAATGCGTCAGCATCAACTTAAAATGAACCCTACTAAGTCCTTCCTGGGCGTCTCTAGTAGTAAATTTCTCGGCTTCGTCATTACCGCTAAAGGTATACACGTGGATCCCGAGAAGATCAAAGCCATTCAAGAGATGCGTCCTCCACGCACCTTAAAAGAGCTACGAGAATTTCAAGGAAGAATTGCTTATATCAGGAGATTCATTTCCAACTTATCAGGACGCTGCAGACCATTCAACAAACTTCTGAAAAAAGGTGTATCTTTCGTCTGGAACAAAGAATGTCAAAAAGCATTTGACGATATTAAATAGTATCTCATGAACCCTCCAGTTTTGGTACCTCCCGTCTCGGGGATACCATTTCTTCTATATGTTCGAGCCATGGATCATTCTCTTGGTGCATTACTTGCCCAGAAAAATAAAGATGGCCATGAACAGGCTATTTATTATCTCAGTCGCACAATGACGGGTGCTGAACCACGTTATTCTCCAATCGAGAAAGAATGTTTAGCATTAATGTTTGCTGTTCAAAAAACGCGACATTATATTATCGGTCAAACGATTCACGTCATTTCCAGAGTGAATCCCATCAGGATTATGATGAAAAAACCCGGTATTCTCAACTCTAGACTAGGTAATTGGGGAATCTTGTTAGCTCAATACGATATGTATTATATTCCTCAGAAATCAGTTAAAGGACAGGCTCTTGCTGATTTTCTGGCTGCTCATGCAATTCCAGAAGATTCTAAATTATATGATGAGATTCCTGATGAAGTCTTGGATTCAAATCTGATTTCTGAAGGAATTCCTACCTGGCGTTTATTCTTTGATGGAGCATCTAGAATAGATCCTAACGGCGATATTGTCGCTGGAGTTGGGATTGTTCTTGTATCCCCAGAAGGACTAACTATTCAGAGGGCTTATTCTCTAGATCAATCATGTTCAAACAATGTAGCCGAATATAATGCATTACTCATTGGCCTTCAACTTGCTAAACATCTAGATATTCAATATTTGGAAGTTTATGGAGACTCCAAGCTTATTGTCAATCAGATCAGAGGAACGTATGAAGTTCGTCATCAGGATTTGATACCTTATCATCGAGCAGCACTTTCTATAGCCTCATCTTTTGAAGGTTTCTTTATTGAACATGTTCGACGAGCCTACAATGCAGAAGCTGATGCTTTAGCTAATCTTGCTGCTGTATTAGCTATACCAATCAGACGTCAGCAAGTGATAGTGGTTTATAACCGAGAACTATTGAGAATAATTTGGCTTTGGCTTTTCCCTATAAACCAGACAAAGATTCTCTCAACTTTGATGCTGGATTAAAGTTTGACAAAATGTCCTCGTCTTCTTCTGATTCTACTATAGAATATGTCTTTTCTAATGAAACAGAAGCCATAACTGAAGACTGGAGACGTCCGTTTCTAGACTTTGTTTTGTATGATATATTTTCTGATAATCCGAGTGAAGCAGCGTCTATCCGGCGTCGATCTCTCAGATTCTATTATAATCATACGACGAAAACATTATATCGTCGGTCTTACGACGGTCTTCTCCTCCGATGCATTGCTGGTGAAGAAGCACAACAGATAATCCGTGAAGCACATGATGGTGTTTGCGAAGCTCATCAACCAGGTCCTAAACTTCAAGATCGTATCCGACGTATGGGATATTATTGGCCTACGATGGTGGCTAACGCTATTCAATATGCTCGGAAATATAAAACCTGTCAAATTCATGCAGACTTTATCCATCAACCGTCAAAGTTCTTACACCCAACAGCGGCATCATGGCCCTTTGAAGCTTGGGGCATGGACGTCATTGGTCCCATCAATCCACCATCATCAAGAGGACATCGGTTTATTTTAGCAATAACCGATTACTTTTCCAAATGGGCTGAAGCAATCCCGTTATCTGAAGTTAAAACTTCTAGTGTTATCAACTTCGTCAAACATCATGTTATCTATCAATTTGGTGTTCCTCGGCGTATTATCCATGATAACGGACCGCAGTTTGTCAGTCAGAAATTTACTCGATTCTGCGACGATCATCGGATTAATAATTTAGCTTCTACAGCATATAATCCAGCAGCTAATGGATTGGCAGAAGCTTTCAATAAAACAATCATCAAACTCTTGAAAAAGTTCGTTTCTTCCAATAAACGCAACTGGAGCGAGAAGCTTGGTGAATGTTTATGGGCCTACCGCACCACAGTTCGCAATGCGACCGGATGTACGCCTTTCTCTTTAGTATATGGGTGTGAAGCTGTTCTTCTCCTTGAGATCCAGATTCCTTCTCTGAGAATTGCAATCTCCAATGAACTGACAACAGAAAACAATGATCGTCTTCGACTTCAAGAATTGGAAGCTCTAGATGAAAAATGATTGTATGCTCAACAAAATATCGAGCTTTACCAGGCCCGAATCTCTAAAGCTTTTAACCGGAAAGTCAAAGTCAGAGCATATCAGAAGGGAGAACTGGTCCTTACTGTCAGACGTCCTATGACTATGACACATATGAGCAAAGGCAAATTTGATGCGAAATGGGAAGGCCCATTCGTAGTAAACAAAGTCTTCTCTAACGGAGCATACCAGCTTGCCTCTATGGATGGGAAAGTCATGATGATGCCTATCAATGGCAAATTCTTAAAAAAATATTATGTATAATATTTTCATCATTCCCCAGCAAATATAAAATTCTTCTCTACAAAAGTTATTTCGATATCGTTATCCCCAGAGGAAACTGATATTCCACCTGTATCATCTTCCCAGAGAATTTGATATTTTGTTTTATTAGATCCCCAGTGGTTTTAATAAAGATCTTGAATAGAAAATCATGTCCATAATACCTCTGAATTTTCCATCTCAGTATGTATCATATTTTCCATTCTCTGAAAATGATATCTCGTCTTTTGATTTTCGAGTCCAAAGATCATGTAAAATAGAATCTAAAGATATCTTTATATCTGAATTCTGTTTTCTCTAATCAGTATTAAACTAAATTATCTTTGGTTTAGTATCATGATAGAGTTACAAAGTTTATTTGTATATTCTATTCTATTGAAATATGTCATGTATTATTTACCTCTGAATATGTTTTCTACAAAAATATCATCCACAAAATTGAAATCAAGCCAAGATATTCATTTTAATCAAAATCAGAACAATGATTACAAATGGGTATCAAAATTTCAAAAAAATTCAGTACATGAAAAATGTAAAAGAACTATTTAGGAGGCGTAATGATCTCCTGAATACGAACGATTACATTATTCATCTTCTCATCATGAGCTTTCTTGATTCGCTCTGATGTTTCAATTCCAATCCTCCGTTGGTCATATTCCACAATAATAGAACTACGGCGATTGGTTTCTTCAATCTGATTGATTTGCATTAATTCTCGCTCTTGCTGTAAAACTTGACAGCGTTCAGCTTCAGATTGACGATCAGCAGCAATCTTTGATTGTTCTGTTTCCACAGAGGCAATTTGCTCCTGAATACGAGCTAGCTCTTCCCTCAATTTTCTAAGATTCTCAGCTCTTGACGCTTCATCCTTCTCTAAGCGCTCCATATTCTGACGAGTACTTATTATTTCTTCGTCTTTTGCCATTAACTCTTTAGAAGATTGAGCGAGGAATTCTGTCAGAGCAATATGCTGAGCTTGAGCTTCATTCTCCAATTGAGAAATTTCAGCTGCAGTCAGAGATTCAATATCCTCCTTTTTAGCCTCCCAGTATTTTTGGATGTTGGCTTCTAAATCATTCAGGAGATGTTCAAAGAAGACACATTGAGCCTCATAACCAGATTGTCTCAAGGCTGAACGTGGGAAACTAGTCGCCTCTCGAAGACTCGAAAAGGGCATAGTTTCATCTTTCATGAGTCGCCTCGAATATGTATCCAGATATGTATAAATAATATCTGAATACATCCCCATGACTTTTGCTATCCCTGTGTCAAAACTGGGAGTCGCTGCAATAATAGGGGAAGGAGCAGGAGGAGCTTCTATTCTTGGAGCTGAAGTTAGTGCCTTTGGAGAACTCGGCAGATGGGAACTCCCCTCACCCACTTCAGTTTGAACAAGTGGGGCTTGAGTAGAACTCATAGCCGGTGCAGTTCCTACAGCTGTTGAAATAAAAGAAGCATGATCAAAACCAAAAGATAATAAAGCAGAGACAAGACAAAACTTTGATGATTAAAATATTACCTGGAGTTGGTTCATATTCAGTCGCCTTCGGATTATTCAATCCGGCTCTTAGTCTGTTCAGGGTACTTTCTGACACGGGATTTATTTCACTGCTTCCCGCCCCAGAAGTACTCGGAATTTGAACTTCAATTTCCAGATGCCTCTCCGGCTCTGGTGTCAACCCAGAGTGTTGACCAATGGTCTTCAGTGCATCGATTGGTGTTTTAGACAGTGATTCATCGTCTATCTCCATGTCTTCTTCTCTAGAAGAATGAGACGACGGTTCATAGTCAACTTGTTCGCTCTCTGAAGCTTCAACAATTGGATTGAGAGGAGTGGCTTCTTTCACTGATTCTCCCGAAATCAGTAAGTCATTAGCCGTTTCAGTCTGATGCTCGGCCTCTACCGCAGGTTGACTAATTTCCTGTGCATCATCGGCCATTGGTGGAACTGAGCCTATATCAGAAGGCCTAGAAGACCCAGCAGTTTCAGGAATCTCTTCTTCTTCTGTCTTTACAGAAAAATCAAAAGCAGCTTGCTTTTCTGTAGCCAATCGCATAGCACGATCGGTAGGACTCTCTGCATCCAGACAAATTACGGATTTAGTTTTTGAAACTATTACTTTCCTTCCTATTCTTTTGGTTAAAGGAACAGTAGGATAATTGTCTATTGGATCACTACCTGCTTCATCAACATCTCTGGCTCGTTCAGAAACAGGAGAATTCTCGGGAATAGTAATTCCTCCGCGACTTCGAGTCTCTGCTCGAGTAGCTCTTTTTGCAGCAGGACCCGCAGCACCTTTACTCCTCTTCCTCTTCGGTGTATTATCAACAGATATACTCTCTTCAGCACTCCCGATAGGCACATGCAATGGTTGATGAAGGTCATCAGAGAAGAATGTTTCCAAAACATTATCATCAACTTCATCGGTGGCCAGAGGATCTTCTTTGTCGTGACAATCCCTAGGCAAGGCGGATTTGGTTGATTTCTTTTCAACATGAATAAAGCTTTTACCTAAGATGCTAAATTTTTCGTCAAAGGTATTTGCTGATACATAAAATCTGGCATAGGACGCCAATATCTTAGCTCCTCTTCGATAGTTGACCGGATCTGGCATAGAAAAGGTAGCCCCTGTACCTTTAGCAATGTAATATAGCCAAGCTCTGGCACCATCAACCAACCCGCCTTGATGAGCAAAACACGTCGTTGCATTGCCCACATGCAATTAATCGTAACCAAATTGACGAGCAAATCTGCTCGGAAGATATGGCTCTAGATATGTGATGTTGTCACGGCGGCAAACTAAATGAGATGGCCTGATTCTCTTTAGCCATTCATGTTGGACATCATCCAACTCATTAGCACCAACGCCGTCAATCAATCTCCCGGGCATGGTCTCATAACCAATAGGGGGAGGAACACAGGTGAAGCTCCATAGTTCTCCCCTGTTCAAGATGGTTCTGCAATCGGTTAAAGTGTCATATCTCCATTTCGGTATGTGCTTGTACCTTTCAAGGAAGTATCATCTGGCCTAGCCATCCCAGCACTCATCAGAGATTCAAAATGTAGAAGTAGCCATCCAAACAAGTATATAAAGGGCATTTCTACCCGAGAAAGGACGTCAGGCTCTTCCGTGCCAATTCGAACATCCTATCTGTGTATGCCCTTAATCCGGCATTCAGACGGCAGGTCATTGCCGTTAATAGATCCATCTTATACCCAAAAACCAGACGGACTGCTGTAAAGACGACTCCTCTGTGCATCCTGTCTGCCGAACAGGTGCCAGGAACTACGAATTTCCTCAGCCAAAGAGATATGAATCCGGTCAGATGACCTTCAACGGACAATTCTCGGCCACCCTGCTTAATATAGGTTTCTAACCTATCACCGGCCTTGTAGCTGTCGATGTCTTCTTCGACGACAATGTCATCATGATTAGTCTCCCGGATTAATCTATTAATCTCGGCTTGACTCAAGGGCTTGAATTTACCGACATACTGCTCGGTCTTTTTCTTCTTTTGGACTTCGTCAGTGCGGCCTTGAAACAAATAAGCCATCCACTTCGAAGAATAACAATTGGAGTCCCCCTCTCCACCTTGTCCCTTATAAAAAGCTTTACAGATGCTGTAATAACACATTAATTCTTCAAATACATAAAGAATTAGTGGGTTGGCTGCAGAAATCTTATTCATTTCGTCAACAAAAGGGATATATTCTTCATATGGCAAATCTGCCGTTGCTAGCTGAGATATATATGCCATTTCATGAAGGGCGAATCCCATCTCGCCCTTTGGGGTCATGAAGGTGCTGGTCCGATAGTTATATCTCTCCGCTAATACCAAAAATAGATCCGGGTTCGGTTTGAAACCATAAGCAGTACACTTAATGGCATCATATAAACCTATCGCCTTCAACTGTGCACCGAAGTTCTGCAAAATCTATCTCACTAGAGCAGTCCATCTAGTGTTCTCTGGATTTACTAGACCAGTCAGCCTCATTGACTGTTTTGGGTAGATGGCATTCTTTAATTGAACAAATTCGTTGGCAAAAATTGGGACTCTGACTGGCTTCAGCAGTGCCGAGTCCTCAGGAGGGATGGTGGCAGGTAACAGTCCTCGCAGAGATGTGACATGTGGTTCAGTACCACTGCGGAACCTTCCTTGACGATATCCAATCCACCCAGCCTTAGCTTGTCGGAATGGAGTAATATTCCACTTCATCTGTCTTTGCTGGCCCGAATGGAATAAACGGGCTATGTTGATACTCTTTGTCAAACCAGTCAAATACATAGGCTGATTTACATCACCATCCCTATAGTAACTGTATAATACTTTGTCCAGAGCAGGCTGGGAGCTCATGTCAATAGCATCTCCAAAAAGGAATGTTGGCTTCAAATGGGCAACACCATCTACACTCTGTAACGGCAGTCCACTCATCAGGTTCAGCAAAGTATCATCTTTCTGATTGGTCAACAGAGCTATTCTTGTGGAAGGTCCGTCAAATTGGGGAAAACGAACATGTGATAGATCACTTCTATAATTATTTCCCATACTTCCTTCAAATTCTGCTTCCTGAGCCAGAATATCCACTGCAAATGAAGAATAAAGTATTAAAAATCTTCAATGTCAAGAGATGATAAAGTTTAAACATACGCTCAGTTTTTACTAAGCGTACAGCTCAACATACGCTCAGTTTTTACTAAGCGTACAGCTCAACATACGCTGAGTTTTACTAAGCGTATAGCTCAACTTACGCTCAGTTTTTACTAAGCGTATGGCAGACTCAAGGTTCAGCATACGCTCAATTTTCTTTAAGCGTATGGTAGACTACTCAAGGTTCAGCATACGCTCGGTTTTCTTTAAGCGTATGGCAGACTCAAGGTTCAGTATACGCTCAGTTTTCTTTAAGCGTATAAACAGATTTTATCTTAAGTGAATGGTTTTTAAAAGTTCATGATCAGTTTGAGCTTATCAGCGTATGGTTGACAAAATGATCATCAAAAATATGCTAACACAGGAGTTAGCATATCTCAATGAGACAAAATGCCATAGCATATTCTTTTAAGATAACGTATTTTGGTATCTCTATCAAAAATACGCGTATCTTACAGATATACGCTCCAAACATATTTTTCGTAAAAACGAAAAACATGGAATACGGCTAAACCCTAAAGAGGGAAGCGTATTTGCTAACGTATTGACCCTAAAGAGGGATACGTTTTCTGAGTTTTGTTCTAACCAGAGCCCTAAAAAGGGAATAGTTATTTGTTCATCATCTTCGTCCTCACCATAAAGAGGTTTCAATGGCCGTTCACTGCGTGAAACACGCTGACTGGCCGTCTTCTTGGTGGTGGCAGTGTCGACGGCAGGATGAGATGACTCTTCAGGGGCTTTCCCCTTTCCTTTCGCAGCAGCATCAACCTTGGGTGCCATTAATGGAGATGGAGTTGAAGACAAAGAAGAAGAAGAAGAAAGATCTTGAGTTTCTAAAAGCTCTTTTCTCTCTCGAAGGCAAAAGCTGTGGTAAAGAAATAAAATAGGTTTTGGAAGACCTATTTATAGAAGAAAGAAAGAAGTTCAAACGACGGATATTCTTTAAACAAAATCCCTAAAGATTTGCACTGATATTGAGGAAGATAACAAACTCATGCCAGCGTGTCAGGACTTATTCTCACTTTAAAGTTCAAAGTAATTTCGAACTTTTGAAATTCATAAAGTTCGAAAACTTTGAAGGGGGTCTTGTAGGGTGTGAAAATTATGACACGCTGACATAAGACTCAGTCCAAGTCATATGCTCAAAGCCATACGCTCAGTCCAAGTCATACGCTCAAAGCCATACGCTCAGTCCAAGTCATACGCTCAGTCAAGGCCATACGCTCATCCAAAAAGGCTGTACGCTCAGTGAATATTTTATTATTATTTGAGATGACAGCACAGCATGTATTTAATAAAGGATGAATCTGACACTTCGTCTTTCGTGCAAAGACAGCTGTCCAATGGAGACTAGCCGTCGTATAGGTTTTCGAAGAGTCGGTTTTGTCTTTTACGAAGACAGCTCAGCATCTCTCATAAATGTAAAAGCTATCATTACTGTCAGTTTTGACAGTCTGTCAGCCATCATATCCGCAGTCACGACACTCGAGAAGATTTTGTCAGTTATTGGAAGATATGGCGTATCAAAGAAGATTGATGATGGCCACGTATCTACTTATTCAAACATGCCACGTGTCTTCTCATTTAAACATACAACTCCTTCCCAACAAAGTGAGCGTATGGATCTCATACGACTCCTTCCCAACTAAGTGAGCGTATGGATCTCATACGACTCCTTCCAACTAAGTGAGCGTATGGATCTCATAAGACTCCTTCTCTACCAAGTGAGCGTATGGATTCCATACGACTCCTTGTCAAGTGAGCGTATAGTTTCCATACGACTTCCTGTTAATAATGTGAGCGTATCAGCTTTATATGGTTCTACGCTGTTCAAGTAAGCGTATGCAAGACATGTGCCTTCAAAGCTAGCGTATGACTCTTCTTCTAAGGCAGCGTATCATAGCAGTTATGTCCAGAATGATTTTCAACGAGCAGTTAACACACGTTCTCACGTGTCCTGTACTCAGTTATCCACTTCTCAGAAGTTATGCAACGTGGCATTCATGCCATCAATCTCTCCTGAATATGCTCCACTACTTTCAACCGCACGCTAATGTGTCTCCATCAGAATTTGTCACGCATCCCTGCAGTTATGCACACGTCAAGTAACTACCTGAGCGTATGCTTAAGGACAGTTATCCTGAACTCTATAAAAGAGAGTTTCTTCATCTTCATCAGACACTACAGTCAATTTCAGAGAGAACAGAGAGATTGCCCAGTTGCTGTCCAAGTTCTTCAAAGTTCGAGTCTTCTTCATCGCATCGTCCAAGGGATAAAGTAATCGTCTTCTAGATTAGATTCCTACAATTGTAATTTTCTCAGATACAAAATAAATAAAGTGAATTTATTTATGGAAAACAATCAGCAATCGGTCTCTTCGGGTCTTGTGAAACCGACGACTGCTTATCTTTAAAAGATTATAATTAATCTTTTCTGAGATCAAGGCATTATCTCTTCCAAAGAAGCATGTGCCCCAGCAGTATGCGCCTAAGATGCAAGCGTCCCCACAGCGACGCGCATAACGACTATACGCCAAGAAGAGCCATGCGCCTAGGCGAAGGGCATGCGCCCTGAGTCGTTACTTCCCATGCTTCTTGTTCAAAGTCTTCTAAAACTTGACAAAAAGTTTTGAAAACTTTGAAGGGAGTCTTGTAGAAGCATGGAATTTTAGGCACATCTATAGGCCAGAATCCTATGCGCTCAACCCAACCATGCGACCAACTCAACTGCACCAAGAAACTCAAACAGATACTTGGTACAACAAAAGAAAAATACAAATTTAAAGACATTCAAAAGATAACTTTTATTTTATATGAAAGTTTATTACATGTCTGAAAAAAGGCTTTACAAAGAAGAACTTCTACAAAGAAGGAAGACCCTAAAGCTACAGCCAGACGCAGCAAACTGCCATGCGCCCCCTGCTTGGCACATAATCTGTCAGGCGCATCATCCTGATGTCTCATCCACGGGCATCATTTTAGCATCTCAACGCATGCGCATCTCCGTGCATAGTCAGAGCGAATCACTCTCTCTCATCAGCACCAATCCGCCCTTGTGTAATAGGAGGAGGAGCTCTCCTAGCTCGACAAGGATTGTGGCACGACACCCCAACCTTCGGAAGCAATAGGCATACTCGACAACCTGTGGCTCTGCCAGTATAACGAAAGATCGAGCACGGCCGCCCCGATATTTGGATGCAACAGGCACCATCGGCCCGTGTCGGGACTCTTTCGATATTTGGATGCAATAGACACTATCACAGAAGCTCAGAGCGACGGAAAGACTGGGGTAGCGCATCTTTACCCTCGACAAAAGCTCGAGTTCAGCAGTTCGCCAAGGCAGAGCTCTGGCCAAGTTTATCTTTTGAAGAATAAAAGCAAGGCTTTCCCTCATGCGACTATTTATAAGCACAAACAGCCTACACCCGAGTGCCAAATGGCCAACGTTCCAAATTCTGTGCAATGAATTCGCATTAATAGCAAATACATCCGTCACCTCATATTCGGCTAAGTCAAGGCAACCATTAACACCTCGAAGAACCCAACAGGTAGGCCAAAGAGGATACGACATATTGGCAGATGTGCCATCAAATCATGCCCTTCCTATAGATGCACCCAGCAGGCCATAGCCATGCGCCCAGATTGGCATTAACTAATGCAACCCTCTCCATCAAAAGTTTAATGCTGAATGACAAAGGGCGGCTACACGTCTATCGAAGATGTCAAATAAGCAGCCCTTGCAGAAAGCAAAATATCACTGATGTCAGCACCATCATTACACCTTGGGTCGGCAACAATTGCCATGCAGCAGATCGATCATTTGTATGCACCTCGTGGCCATACGCCCAGATGACTGCATGCGCCCTAGTGGCCATGTGGCCCCCGGCTTACTTCTGATTCCGAGCAACAGAAGACTAGGCTAAGCATGCGCTTCAAAAGCCATGCGCCTGGACTTGCTCATGACTCCAAAAGATCATGAGACCAAGTCACTTCCCCTGCGCCTGATCCTTGGCGCACCCTGATGTGAAGCTCTACATGCGCCTCAAAAGCTATGCACCCAGACTTGTCTATGATGCCTAAAACTTATAGACTAAGTAGCCTCGATGCGCCCGATCATGGGCGCACCCCGACAGATCACTATCCTCTAAAATTGAGATCTTTGAGCTACAAGTATACGCCACGCATCCCTTGACTCAGTTCTATTCAAAGAATGGGTGCTAACCTCCCAAGATCTCAACAACAACCAAAATCTATGTGACTACCACATGTTAGTTCCATCCCAGTCCAGCATAGCAGTCCAGCAGATTCAGCTTCAATCTAGGGCGTATCAACCATGCTCCCCTGCCAGCATCGGCCACGTGGCGTTCCCACATCTGGGCATATCCAACATATACGTGTATGAGCAGCCAGCCTGTTATCTATAAATAGAAGGATCATTCCTTCACTACACACACAGACAGAGAAAGAGCTAGATAAACAGGCATACTTTTATATCCACATATAGAGGCCAGAAGAGACACTTAATATCTACTTCTCCTCGTAACGCTCTGGCATCCAGAGTAACCCAGACCTTTAAAGAGTTCAAGATCGTCGTCAGATCGTCAGCGGAGTCAACGTATTACCACTCGCTCCATCGATACAGTTTCCAGATAAAAATAAAAGTGTACTCCTAGGACTACGTCTAAGTCCTACATTGTATACTGTTCTGTTTGTAATTCAAATACCAATGTTTTAATCAACAAAACCTTGTCACATTCTCGATGGCAAACAAAGCCGATCGAACATTAATAGCAGGAGAAAATAATGTTGGAGGAGTCTCTGGAGCTAAAGCAGGGTTCTCCTGGCCTTCTGAATAATCTTTTAGATAAAGTTTTCCAGACCTGGTACTAGTTAAGGCCTCTTCTTCAGATACAGGTTCGAAGGATACCATATTACAACTTTTTGCCTGGGTCTTGCTTCTGGAAGGTTTCTTTTGACAAGATGAAGAGTTCGTCCTGTAACCCAAACCAACCCGAGATTGGTTATGTGAAAGGCATAGAGAAAGAGCTATAGGAGATCCTTTTCCATGATTCAAGTCGAAAGCCTTTTGTAGATCATATCCCACCTGTCATTAATTCACGAGACTATGAACTATATAGATGGAAAGCTGGTTGATATTTGGCTTCTGACTTTGACAGTGTTGTCTCAGAAGTGGAGAAAAGAAGAAGGATCTACAGCAGAAGTAAAAGTGGTAGTTAAAGGTGGAGGACAATGTTCACCCAACGAAGTCATATGACATGACTTATATTTGGTTGCTTTCTTAGACTTTGTAGATAAAGAAGGTGCTTCAAAGTCAGCCACCAAATCAGGATGGATCCACATAATCTCTTTTTTATCAGTAGACATAGGAACAAGACTATTAGTTTGGGCAGGTAGGAGATTAACAATCTCCAAAGTGTTTCTCGGGATGGGAATGACGCCGTCCTGCACAAGTTGAGTAGAAAAATTGTCAAACTACAGAGAGACAACATTAGCAGTTACAGTCTTTTCATTTTGTTGAAGAGTAATTGTGCTAGAATTAACCATCTCCTGGATCTTGACTTTGAGCACATAGCATGCTCGAGTCGGATGTCCGATAAATCTGTGGTAAACACAATATTTGGGGTGGTCAGTTTTACCCACTTCACCTGGCCGTTTTGTCTCTGGCAGTTGAAGTGTATTGCTTTTGATCAGATAGTCAAAGATACTCATGACATCATCTTCATCAAAAGAATATTCTTCTTCCGGACGTGGTACCTTCTGTGGTGGTGCCGTTGGAGTAGGTGTTGATTGACCTATGTTCACGGCTAGAGTTTCTTTGCCTTTGATATTGATAGCCAAAGTCTCTTTACTCTTGATTGTTCTGACGGCCACTATTATTAGGTGTAACATGTTCATCTTTGTCAAGGTTAGGCATCTGAATACCTAATTGTTTGAACTTGTCAGCACTTTCTTCTGCTGCTTTAGCATTCACTATAAATGAAGGTCAATCCTGGAACTGTGTTGATCCAGTCCATATGCTGATTATAGGCAATAGGTTTGATTTGCAAGTGTCTATAGTCAGAGCATCTGGAGTCCCAAGAGGCATTTTGAGTGCCTCACTGCAAAATTATTTAATAAACCTTTTTATTGTTTTATCGTGTCGCTGTTTAATTTTAATGAGAGCAGACATAGTCATGTCATTTGTTCCCACATAAAATCGTTCTTGAAATATTTGTTTGAATCCAGAGAAAGAGCTTATACAACCATCTGGCAAACTACGGTACCAGTCGTAAGCTGTACCTGCTAAACATCCGACAAACACTCTAGTGAGTAGAGCGTCATTAGGCTGGAGTTGATCAGTCATTACCTCAAAGTGATTGAGGTATTGACTTGGCGATGTGCTGCCATCAAACAACATAATAGTAGGTTTATACTTGGGGAAAATTGGGCTTCCTTCCATTCTATGGGATAAGGCTGCTTAATCCCAAGCTTTTGCAAGTCGTCTTTCTGTTTGAATGCTTCAAATTGAGTACGGAAAAGTTTTACAGCCTCAATGGTATCTTCCATTGATTATTTAGCAGTGGATTGATTTAATATGTTAGGAGGGGGTATTACATGATAAGTACCACCCTCAGTACCAGATTGGCTTGAAATAGCCTATGCATGTATGGAAGCAGTGTGAGAAGACTGTACCCCAAAATCAATATTGATGGGATCTGATGTTGTTACAGGTTCATGAGTCGAAACCATAAGTCTGAACCAGATTCACAACTAGTGGAACTGTATGTTGTGCCATAATCACAGCATGCATGCCTGTCATCATCTCAGTCATGTTCTTCAAACTAGCCTCTAAAGCAGCAGTTCTTTGATCTTATTTGTTAGAACTAGAAGCATCTTGATCTTTTGTGGCGACATAAGCAGTCACTTTTCTAGCTATTGAAAACGAGCTAGTAGAAAAGATGGTCCTTCCGAAACTTTAACTATCAGTATCAAAGTCATAAAAGGAATCACCCCCAGAATAAGTGATGGGGGTGTCCTGTTGACTAAGAGAATCTTGGTTGGAAGGAAGATTCCTTTGACCGATTGTATCTCCTCTTCTTGATCTAGTATATTGGTATACTCCTTCGTCAGATTTATAAATCCGATCTAAGTACTATTGACTGGGATTGCGGGATGCATTACGTCTTGGACGTTTTCTACCCAAGTGCATCGAGATGCCATGCGGACAGAAGTATAGAGTAGTTCATCTTCGTCCACTAGGATAGGTTCAGGAGTCTGAACATAATTCAAACGGTCAAAGGCAGGTCGCTTAGTTGACTGATAGCAACATTTGATGACAATATCATGGTGGTGATTGCAGTGATGTTCTTACCGTTGGTCTAGCACTGGACGGAATGAATTTGCAACCTTTTGCTTCTGTATCAAGAGTTCACGGAGATCACTAATAGGATGAGAAGAAGTTGCAGGAATGTAGCCTTTGACGATATTCGGGACATGGTTCTTGTTCTTGAGGTGTCCCGTACCTTGAGTGTACAAGGACGTGCTAAGCTGGTTAGCATAAGTCATAGGATTTTTCATCTCAGAATTCTTTTTGTGGCGCAAGTTAGCAACTGGTGCAGGTTGTACTTGATACATCTTATGTTTTCTCGAGGTTGGCCCTAATTGGCACCTGTTGATATAGGTGCACAAGACTGACAGGGGTGCTACTTCTGCATCTACTTGAGATACTAGCAGTTTGCCTTGTCGGAATCTTGAGATATGTAGGGTAGGTAGATCTTTCCCTGACCTCTTTGGAGTAGACATAATACCCTTTTGCGTGGAAAGTTCATTCTGAATAGAACCCATCTTCCTGACAGAGATTTGGTTGTCTCTGTTAAGGAGAGTCGGATTTCTATCCACTTTTGTGTTGAGAGGCACAAAAGCGCAATCAACAGTAATTTCCACCTATTCAACGACTCGAACAGAATGAAGAAAAGTCAAAGAGCGTTTTCCTTGATTTAATGACTTCTCAGTAAGTTTCTGGCTTGATGACGAAGAGGGAACCACTAAACAGTGTTTTCCTTTATGTTGCACCAATGCAGAAATATGTTGAGGTTGCACCAGAGCAAGAATAGGCACAGGTTGTGCCAGGGAAGAAAAGGCCAAAGGGCGCTTTCCTTTGTTTTGTCCAGTAGTATGTCGAGACAAAGTCTCCTTCGATTTCAGAATCGGAGAAGTAGAGGTGTTAGCCAAAAGGCTGTTTCCCGTAGGTTGCGCCAGGGCAGTAATATGCATAGGTTGCGCCATAGTAGGAATAGGCATAGCTTGCGTCCGGGAAAAAGGCCAAAGGGCACTTTTTTGTTTTGGACAACGGTGTGTCGAGACGAAGTCTCCTTCAATTTCAGAATCGGAGAAGTG